>JAAQRM010000142.1:0-174804 GCA_013396095.1 Fusarium sp. NRRL 52700 | reverse complement strand
CCCCCCCCCCCCTCTCACGTAGACATAATATTAACTATTAAATTCTAGATTCCAGGACAAGGAAGTCTTTATACCTTCCTAGTTCTATCCACGAGGTACTCGGTTTCTTGGCGCATTCACAGTAGCTAGATTTTAGGCAGTTGTCTTGTTTACTAAGACGACCACCAAACGTTCTCAAGTGCTTATATTCACCAATATGCAGAAAAATGAACAAATTGAAGTCAAGAATTTCGTGGACATGGAAAGGCATCTGGCTTTCATGTGAAATGGAAATGCCACCAGAAATACGCCTATGCCAGCTATTGCCTCGCCCCCTAAACCGGCCAGTCCTGGTATTTAGGAGCCATCTCTCTCTCGACTGCGTGAGTAGGACACTCTTAACTCTGACGCTCTCCAAGAACTGGCGGCAGCCCTTCAGACACATAAAGGGCGATGGCCCTGAAGAGGGCTACCCACGCGTATGGCTCGTGGGAGACGCTGTACATGTCCTGCAGCCAAACTTGCAAGTTGGTTCACGATCCGTGAAGAAGAATCTGCTAACAAGACATAGGGGGAATTGACGGGAACCAAGCCATGCGTGACATTGCCGACATGGAACTGAACAGGCCGGCTGTAGCCTGCCACCAAGGAAGTCGAAACTAGGTGTAAATTCATACGAGAAAAAGGTCAATGACCGTTCGCTTGCTTGGGTGGCTGACAGCGGGCTCACAGCTCGGTCGGGAAGCCGAAGCGCATCTTGTCGTATTATTAAAGATGGAGGAGCTTGATGTACTGATTCTCTCAAGACCATGGACCTTAATAGGTTTCAGGGCAGGGTTGTTGTTGCCATTGGCAAGCGATATAGAGATCAGATATGAAGGTGAAATGATGAGTATTATTGTTGCGTTTCGGGAGTTGCGCAACACCAAGACGCAGCCGGACTTTGATAAATGCCGGTGGCGGCGGGGATTGCGGGGTACTCCGTATTTATCTGGGGTAGGGCAGCATCACCATAACAATTATACAAAAGGCATTGTAGGCATTTTCAAGCCTAAGTTGTATTATAGAATGAAGTTCGTAATTAAAATGTTACAGCTTTGTGTGTAGTTTTTATATACCTCGCACGCAGTATAAAGACATTGCCAGCCGAATTGATAATTATACCTACAAAACAGTTAGTTAAGTCGTTAATATCACCTAACTTTTAGCTAATCAAGTGTGACCAGTTATTCGTAGTCTACTGCCCGCTTTCCCCGCAGTTATTAGGTTTATCGGTAGCAACCTCACAAAACTCTCCAAGAGCACGTTGTAGATAAATCACCGGCTTTCTTGTTCTTGCTACATTCTACTCCGGACTCACAAGGCGGTAGCAATACAGTATGCCTACCAAGAAGCTGAGCGATAGCATCCGTCGGCGATGTGCCGCAGCATGCGAAAGCTGCAAACGCCGAAAAGAGCGTTGTGACGGCAACTTGCCATGTCGTCGATGCGCCATGCGTCAGATCGCCGTGGAATGCCGCTATTCAGCTCCAAAACAGCGGTCATCCATCTCCTCCCGCCAAAGTGCCAGATTAAATCCAAGATACACCCCGGAGCCGCTGATGGACATGCTGCTGGACCATTCGACTGTTGCTCAGGACCAGCCACTTCAACAGACGGAAAGCCAGCTTGGAGATCCATTTTTGGACATTGCTGCCTCATTCCCTGACACGTATCGGCTGGCAGAGAACAGCCAACAAGGCTCCGTCTATTTTGGAGATGCAGCCAATGAATCATTCCTCCAGCAGATCCGTCAGCTCGTGGCTCGGGCACTGGGGCCGTCCCCTTTTGTCGAGCAGCCCATACAGTACCATACCAATCACGATCCCCACTGTTCGGTTTCCGTTTCTGATCCTGATCCTCCACCAAAGCCCGACCCTTCCCATGCAAAAGAGCTCGTTAGCTGGGGCATGCAGGCGACAAGTCATCTGTTGGGTGCCTTGGACGAGTCAGAAGTTCAATCACAAATAGACGTGTGGTTGCAGCAAGGAGACGATGTCGGAAACCTTTCTTCCGCAATGAACTATTTGATTCTCGCAAATGGCGCCCTGACATGTCCGGGGGATGAAGATACAACTGCAGAGACATACTATGCATATGCGTCACGTCTGACACATTTGAAATCAACAGAAGGGCCAAGTCTCTCGTTGATCCTTTGTCACAACTTGATCGGTTTCTATCAACTAAATTCAGGAAGAAGAGATGCCGCTTATCACTCCATTGGCGTCGCATGCCGACTTGCATGTGCCATGGGCATCCATAAAGCGAACAAACCGCACTGCATGAGCCAGGCTGATTCATCCTTCCGTGAACGTCTTTGGAAAGCTTTACGGTTGATTGATATATTCGCCAGTGGTTCTCTAGGCCGGCCTATCTGCACCTACGAGACTCGCAACACAAAGGATGAGAAGGGCTATTCCTCCGCCATCGACATGGCAGCCATTCTCGAAGCTGTCTTGAAAGGAGTCTACGGACCTTCCAAGGTTTCGAGACATTTTATCACAAGCATGACTCAGGAGCATCGCTTATGGGCGACTCGATTGGCTTCTGGCTTGCAGGCTGATGGGTTGGAGTGCGCGGAACAATCCCAGGGATACGATTCAGCAGCAGCTCTTGCATCCTCCAACATGAAGCAGTCATTCTACTGGTCAATCATGCTGTTGACACGACCTGTTCTCCTTGATAGGGCGGCTAGACACGCAATGCGTCGTGGTGTCAGTGATGACAGCTATCGAGATCAACAAGAAGCTTCACATCCCGACACAGCTCTTGTCTATGCTTCAGCTGACTCAGCTGTGCGCATCGTACGCTTGCTTCAGACTATTCTTACAAGGGATGGTTTACCCAAACGGCTACCGTTTCAGGTCCACTCTGCCTTCACAGCTGCTCTGACCTTGGGTGTCGCGACTTTTGCAGATCTGGATCACGTCTTTCCACTGCGGTCGAGTTTGGAAACTGCAGGGCAGTTACTGCAGAGGTTTGAAAAGCATGATAGTATTGCCAGATACTACTGTCAGGTTGTGCAGCAGCTCCAATCTGCATGTGATGAGTATGTTGAACAGAGGAATCAGCGCATCGTTGAAAAACAGAGCCACTTGGTCGGCGAGCTATTTGGGCGTCTTCAGGAGAAAGCACCTTTGCCAAGACATGGCCGCGAGCGAACGGATGGTGGATGGGCTGATGGGTCAGTTACTTTCCAGGGGTTGCAAAGCCCTTCAGCCTCTCTATCAGCCATCTGTTCAACGGAGGGTTCGGCCCAAGAAGATGAGCCTATTACTGTCGGTAGAACCTTTCCCGATATCTCCTTGGACTCGTTTGGAGAGTCTTCTTTGATTGACTTATCTCATATCGGAGGTGCTTCGGATATAGGTAGTCTAGCATTCTCTAGCTCGACCTGGTTCCAATGAAAGTGGCGAGATGCATTCCCTTCATATCAGAATCTACAAGTAGTTCTTGCCAATTCTTGACCGTAAATCATTCATCCAAGCTGTAAGTCTTCCCAAGCGGAGTATACATAGCTAAAGCCGCTGTCTCCTGTTTCAGCACATCCTTTACTGCGGGGATATGCAATGTGAGAAGCATAAAGAAAGGACCGTTAGATGCTCACCTTCAACCATTGAGGCAGAAATGAATGTTGGCTGTCTTATCAAGCTACTTTGCCTGCTTAATAAGGAATGCCGCTTCTGGGACGCCTTGGAACGGTCTTATATCAAGACTTGATCGCCAACTCCCATGATAGCAACAGTGGGTTTGGGCGTCAAAGACTGGGCTATACCTTGGCACATGCCCAACTGACTTTTGAACAAGATGTCCTTCCCGTCAGAGACGAAACTGTATATCAGCTGGCCACCGCCAAAAGTGCGGCATGACGTGTTTTCGACGATCCTACACATAATTGGCAAAAAGCCTGCGTTCGGTGGGTTCATGCTTCCCTCGTGCAGAAACTTCCTCGCTTTGAAAAGGCCAGACTGCATCAGTCGGGTGATATACAGGGAACAGTGGTGGAGGGTGACCTCGCCAGTAAAGCGCTCTGTAGTATCGAATTGATTGGGAGGCTCATGCGGTGTAATTGCAACATTAGGCAGTGCAGTGAGGGCCAGACGTGGACTGCCACTGTGTCATACTTGACATGGACCGTGCCATGTTCTGTTGGTGGTGCTGGAGCTCGATTAATTAGCCTTTCTGCAGCCTTCGGTAGAGTTTCTTTGCTGAATAAGGGTACCCTTTCGCCAGCACTAATTGGAATCTACTGTGCATCGGGGACACCTGTATCTCGAGGACATTTGACAGCCTCTATCTTGTATGGTAGATGTTTGTTCAGGCTTGCTGATCGGAGTTGGTGCGGGGTGACGATGTAACCCAGTTCCGTTACATCCTCGAGCTCGAGATCGTTTCAGACCTGCTGGTTTGTCGAGAAGTGTCGTGGGAGATGGTGAAGCCTTTCAATTTCAGTCTAAAAGTGACTATTCCTACGGCTTCAAAATAATTCAGATGACAAAAGTCCGATTATTCGGAAAATGAGAATAAGATACCTATAGATGGATCAGTTGCCGTCTGTGAAGGTCCGGTAGATGCGGGACGTGATCCGACCCGGCGGGGTTCCGGGCTTCCGGTTCCAGGCTCTAAGACATCCGGTGCACTAGTAGACCCGAAGAGCTCTAATTATAAAGATCCGATAAAGCATAAAATATAAAAGGCTGAAGTTCTTAGTTATCATGCCTCCTCATTGATTAAATTAGAATTGTTAGCGGCTTCTTGACTAGGTCTATATTCCTGATTCACAAACGCCATTACCGCTGTCCATGTCGATACCAGACAGATCGAAAATTGTACTTGACAAATACTCCCCACTCCCGAAAACTTCAACATGGGAAGTCTAGACAATCGAGTGCCTGTGCAGGAAGGCCCTTCTTTCCAGCCCCGCAAACTCAAAGTTGTATGCATAGGCGCTGGGTATGCTGGGTTGATGCTCTCGTACCAGTACAGGCATGGAGACACGCCGTTGGAGCAGTTCATGGATCTCAAGATCTACGAGAGGAATGATGATATCGGGGGAACTTGGCTGGTCAATAAATATCCTGGAGTTGCATGCGATGTTCCCGCACACATTTACACTTTCCCCTTCGAGCCCAATCCCTCTTGGAGTCAATTCTACGCCACAGGCCCGGAGATATGGAGATACATCAAAAGGACATCTGATAAGTATAAGCTTGGAGAGCCTGTCACACTGAACACCGAAGTTGTATCCGCGGTCTGGGACGATGAGACTGGCAAGTGGCGCCTCGAGATCAGACATGGTCATAGCCGCGATATCGTCCAAGAGGAAGCAGACATCGTCATCAACGCCACTGGTTTTCTCAGCAAATGGAACTGGCCCAAGATAGCTGGGCTGGACAGATTTAAAGGGAAGCTGGTTCATACCGCTGACTGGGACACAAGTCTTGACTGGTCCGGTAAGAGAGTCGCCGTCATCGGAAACGGTTCTTCCGCTGTGCAAGTCCTGCCGCAAATGCAACCCGCGGCAGCCAAGATTGTTAATTACGCCCGAAGCCCGCTTTGGATCAGTAGCGCATTCCTCTCAGAGTTCACGCCGGAGGGCAAGAACTTTACATACACCGAGAAAGAGATCCAGGCATTCAAGGATGATGAGGAAATGTTCTTCAAGCTCCGACACAGTATTGAGCACTCAATGAACAAGTTCTTCAGGGTGTCCATCAAGGATAGCCCGGAGCAGCAATTCGCCTTTCAGCATTTCAAGGCAAAGATGGAGGCTTCGCTCAACCACGACGCGGATCTGTGTGCCAGGCTTATTCCGACATTCCAAGTCGGTTGTCGCCGACTGTCTCCCGGTGAGAACTACCTCGAAGCACTACAACAAGACAATGCCACCCTCCAAGATGAACCTATTCAAGAGATTGTCGAGAGCGGTATTCGCAGCCTCACAAAGACGGAGGAGTTTGACATCATTGTCTGTGCGACAGGATTCGACGTCAGCTTCGTTCCGGGATTCAAAGTCGTGGGTCAGAATGGGGTTGCGCTCGCTGAGCAGTGGAAAGATGCTCCAGAGGCCTACTTTGGGGTCTTTGCTGCAAACATGCCCAATTTTTTTACTGTTAACGGACCAAACACTCCTCTAGCACATGGAAGCTTGCTGGCCGTCATGTCATTCACGGTGGACTATATCTCAAGATGGATCCGCAAGATATCATCGCAGAATATCAAGTAGGTTATTGTTGCCAAGTTGTCGAGAGCCCATACTGACTTACTGCCACTTAATTTAGGTCAGTCCAAGTTCGCCAGGATGCGTTGGATGACTTTAATGTCTACACCCAAGAACTGATGGCAAAGACTGTTTGGACGGGGGATTGCAGGTCCTGGTTTAAGAAGGGAAAGGCCGACGGTAGAGTGACGGCCATGTACCCTGGTAGTGTGATTCACTACAAGGAGATGCTCGATGAGTTTAGAACCGAGGACTTTGTGTATAAGTACACTAGCGGGAACCGGTTCCAGTTCATGGGCAATGGCATGACTTTCAGGGAGAAGAACGACGAGGACTTGGCATGGTATATGTGGAAGTAGTGTAGCAGGGCACATTTAGACTTAGACTTTAGTTATATTTACCATTCCAAGGCACGCGGAACCATGCTATTAGTATTTATGTAGTGCTTTTGGAACGAATTCCGTGAAGGTTCGGCGTCGTCTACTAGCTGCTTATTCTCTGGAGCGTTATATAGACCACCAGAGAATGACCACCAGAGAATGACCACACCTCCATTCCTTCGTAGGCAAGATCAACATCGCCGACGATACTTTTTGCGGCCAATATCAAGAACCTCTTGTCCGTAGTGTTCCCAGATGATGGTACAATCAGTGGCATCGTAACAATATTCGTACAAGAGGTCCTCAGGCTTATGTTGAACACCATAACCTTGAAGGCATTTCCGTTTTGGATCCATCTGGGCAATGTGATAGTGATCTCCGTGGATTACACCTTTTTCTCCAAGAGAATATCTCACAGTTCGGTCTCCATTGAGACCAAATCCGATCTCAAAGTACTCGTCCTTTCCATCACCATCCACATCCACGATACGACTGTTGTGTCCATCCGGGAAATCTCGGTATCGATCTCCACGCGCCCACTTCCAAGCTTGCTTCAACGTTCTGCCGTCAAAGATCCATGCTATGACAAAAAGGTTGGAATTCTTGTCCTGGCGGCGGTTTTTAAAGTAACCCACTAGGTAAGGGGTAATGCCGTCAAGAAAGCCAGCGCCTAGTCTGGAAGCAAGGGGACCATCGGCTATGTAGTCAGTCGGCAATGGGGCAGAGGCACGAAGGGTTCCTGTGCGCCCATCAAGAATAGCGATGTACTGGTAAGTCTCATTCTTGCCCTTTTCAAACTTCTTGCCGTCGCCCAAGTTGACACCGTTAGCAATGCAACCGTCCCTGTCAAAGTCAAACACAGTCACACCGTCCCAGGGACCTACGTCAATAGTTGAGGGTCCAGGGGAAATTTTGGCCTGGTTCTCACTGCCGGGTCCTAGGTCGACCTCCCAAAGGAAGGTTCCGTTGCTGGTATATGCTCCGATTGATTGTCGCGTACCATGTCTGTCAAGGATATAGTCCCACTCTCCATCGTCATTGAGGTCACCGGCCCAGAAGAACTTGATGGATTTAACGGGGTGAAGTGGTATTCGAACTACAGGCTAAACGGCATTGTCTGCAGGCAGAACGAAAGAGCCGGAAGCTGGTTGTTCTTTGCCTCCCACAACAGGCCTGACGGTGTAAGTGTTTGGAACAGCCTTGTCTGCTGTCTTGTCGAGGGAGTTGGTTCCACCAGTGAGGACCTTGTCATTGAGACGCGTTGAATTGTCGCCATGGCCGCTGTGGTAGATGTTGAAGTCAATGTCTTCGGGGTCGAGACCAAAAAAGACTCCAACGTCTCAAAAAAATTAACTTAATTAATTATTCTTTATATTTTTCCTTCTTAAGAGCCTTATATAAGACCCTATATTAAAGGCATATATACTAGAGAACTATAATTAATATTCTCTTGATTAGACTCGATTCGCTCACCACAAGTCCCAAAGACATAATCCCACAACCGACTCTGTTTACAGTAGTTATTGCTCTTTCTCCATCCACGACGGTGATGTAAGTCATGATCCTCAATCACTAACTCTACATGAAGCCATTGAAAGATCCAACTCAGTGGTGAGGGAGGTGACCAATAGATACGGAGGCCACTATGTGCCCAAAGTTCCGAATAAACTATATACTGGTGACACACCCACCACTCATAAAAGCCTAATGGTAGCTGAACCATCAGAAGAGTCAGATATGTTAAAGTTGGTATGCCGACCATATCGATCACCTCCTGAACGTGTCCCGCATAGGCTGTTAACGACGCATTCGGGTGTTTCGTCAAGTGATGCGTGCGATGGAATTTCCAAAGAAAGGGGATCTCATGCATCGCCCGATGATACCAGTAAAACCAGAAATCTAGAATCACTGGATAAAGACCGACCGCAAAGGTTAAATAAAGCCACCATGTCCAGTCTCGCGTTGCTGCCGCAGGGGTTTGGTTGGGATCATAAGAAAGAAATATTGTCATGGCAGTACGGGACCCAGCTGTTTTGAAGAGACTCATAAAGGCCGCTACTTCTCCAAAGTCTGCCACTTTATCGCGTCTATGGACATCTCCATCGAGATATCCATATATACGCCCCAGGCGATGGAGGATAAAGACTTGGTGGAATGCAATGCAGTAGAATGAAGTGAAGTAGATGACAAAGACTGCGAGGTAGCCGGGCGGTTGATATTCAGCGTAGAATAGCCATGATTCATGTATGATCAGAGGCAGGGAGGAATATGAGAGAACCCATAGGTGCTGGGATAACTGAGCAAGATATGGTATCTTTGAGCTTTTGGGGTGGACTGGTATCCGAGAACGCTTCCGGGATGGTTGGACGGAATTCTTCATTTCCTTAATATCTTCCAGGACCATCTGAGGCGCGACAACTGATGTTATAGCAGACGTTCAGGGCCGAAAAGTATTGAGATTAGGTATTGCACAAGTAAAAAGGTCAAGTTTGGATCTCAGTAATATACTGCTATGTTCTGTCATCCCCTTAGACTTTGTCAAACTATTTATAAGATAAAGATTATCAAGTTTTAGCCTTTGTTATAGATAGGCTGATTAGTGCGTCGGATTCAGCTTCTTGATGTCTTGTAGGTTAGTGTGAGTTAAGTTCTGTGTGAAATTAGAACCGTATCGCATTGTGACGACATTGATTTGTGCCAGACATCATTCCTACTTATTCAGATCGGTCTTCTACTGTGTCCTAACCTCTGAGGTGAAACATTATTTGAGGCCCGAAACACATTGCAGGTAAGATTTTAGAACAAAGCTTGGATCGTGATAAGCCTAGTTACCCACGCCGTGATAAACATGCATGCTCTGTTTGGTGCGAAGTTCTGTGCGCTAGTTTAAGCTCTTAGCCACAAGTCCCAAAAGCAAATAACACATCTAGTTCACAACTTAGACATTATAGCTCTGTTTTGGTGCCTTCTACGTAGCGCCGAATATGTTTCATGCCGTGCCGTGTCTTATTCCACATACTCCCTGCATTGATGATCATTTGAAGACCGGATTATTTTAGTTTCTTCACCTTTGTTGCTCATATGTGGCTTTTTCTCTGAATCTATCAACATCTTAGCTAAAAGGCGGTGTGCACAAGGAATTGCTGGTCTTCTCTTGCCCATAGACGAATGTCTATTTGAAGAGGATTGCGAACAGAGACGGCCAGGCTTTTGTCGTACCATGATATTAATCTTTTCCACCTTAGCTACCCTTACTATGATTTCATTGCAACTGGCCGCTCTAATCACATGCCCTGTTACACTTTTTGTTGGTCTTTTATTCCCCCATCTCGCTTTCCATCCTGGAACTACAAGTGCCCTGTTCTTCCTTCTTATTGTTATAACAGCTGGGATGCTAATCTCGTGCTCCACCATCGAAAATCCAATGCTGGCATTTATTACGGGCTTTTTTGCACCCTGGATCGTGCTACGCAGCATCCTGATTTTCATAGCTTACGAGCCCCGGGCAACGTTTCTCGCAATCCGACTATTGCCGAGGGGCGATGCACCAGGCGGTCAAGATCTTCAAGTTAAGTGGCAGGGCTTCCCTGTTACTTCAGTGACTTCAAGGTTCACCTGGTTTCTGAATCTGTTTGTTGATACAAGAGCACTTGGGTGGTGTTATTCAGCAACCAAGGATGGTCCCTGCCAGTTCCATCTCAAAGTCGGCTCTGAAATAGTGCGGGTTGGCGGACAGTATTCTAGGACAAGGAAGTTGCAAATTCTGTTCGTGGTAGCTTTGTTACGACTTTTCCTTGCGATTGTATGGCTTGACTTTTGTCAGACATACATCTTCCCTCCACTTCGACACACGTTGGTGCTATGGGAAGAGAGACACAATGAGACAGAAACAGGCATACAAAGTCGATGGATGTTTGATTTGTACAACTGCCTTACTTCCTTATCTTCGAGTTTCGCTTGCATCGAGATATTCTTCAACATATCACGCTTGATCTCGGCATTATTATTTCTCACTGGAAACACCACCAGTCTAATTGGTCTGACTCAACCTAGTCCGTGGGGCAATTTGAGTGCCTTATACTACCAAGGTATCACAGGTACGTACCCACACTTATGACACCTCTTCCCTTCTGATCGATTAGGCTTTTGGGGAGGATTCTGGCATAACTACTTGCGACTTGGATTTCAATCTGTTGCACAGTGGTCTGCTAAACCGCTGAGGAGTTTTCTTGGCCCAAAAACTGTCAAAATCATAGAACTCTTCTTTATTTTTCTCATGTCAGGTATACTGCACATGTGTGGCTCCCTTATGCTGCCAGCAAGCAGCCACCCCGTAAGAGGGCAATTGCTTTTCTTCTTACTTCAACCTGTCGGTATCATTGGCCAAAAACTCGTTTCTGGTAAGCTGAAGGGCTTATTGCGGTCCACAGCCGGCCAGCGCATTTTTTACACAATAGGAACTATTGTTTGGTTGTATTGGACGTTTCCTTTAGTATGGGACGATTTACTGGCAGGTGGGGTATGGGACACACGTCTATTTCCTATCTTTTAGTGACTTCAGAACTTAAGCTTGAGTAAGAAAATTTGTACCGCTGTAGGGTCTATGTGAGACTCATACATACTAGAGTTACGGATAGGCTGGACTCTTCCAAGACATCGATGACGCGTACGTAATATGAGTTTCTCTTTACATCAGGAATATGTGGCCATGTCTCATTCATATCAAGGATATTTTGCAGTGAAAGTAGCTGCTACTTCCTCCGTCTCGCAATTTCACACATCCAGGAGCTTGTATTGACACAGGAGTGTCTTAGACATACCTTGCATTTAGAAAAAAAAAAAAAAAAAAAAAAAAAAAAAGACAGGTTAGTCTGTGCAGCACCTGAACCTGGGTCTATTTCCCTGGTTATGTGTAATGGAATCATTGGTTATCACTACCCTGAACATCTGCGACATAAGCAGCCACTTATATCATCATGGCATTGCGGCCAGTAGTGCGGTTTTGTGGCCTATCATATGCACCTTTTCATACAGGTAGTCGTCGACTTTAATACCACCAACTATCCTGTCTATATCTCTGCTGATTTAGAAAATAAAAGTAAGAGAATTTCGAATCAAATTGCTAGACTCCGCTTATCTAGATACTTATCACCTAACTGTTCATCACCACCCAACAAGACCATGACCATAATGCAAACCGTTATTTTCCTTCTTGGACTCTTCTTGTTCACACTTTATCTCATGAAAAAGCCCCGACATCGTCTCCCTCCAGGGCCAAAACCATTTCCCTTTGTAGGAAATTTAAAAGACCTACCTTCGGGAAAAGAGCCAGAATATCGGCATTGGCTCAAGTTCAAAGATAGATATGGTCCCATAAGTCACCTCTCCGTCTTCGGACAATCGTTTGTCATCATTCACGACCGCCACGCGGTTCATGGACTCTTGGACAAGACCTCAGCAAAGACCTCAGGCAGACCACACATGAACTTTGCAGGGGATCTATGCGGTTATAAGGAGCTGTTAACGCTTCGACAATACGATGCCACTTTCCGACAGCATCGTAAGCTGCTACATCAACAGCTAGGGACAAAAGGATCGGCAGTTCGTTTTCAACATTCGCAAGATGTGGAATCACATCGACTTCTCTTTCGAATTCTAAACGACCCTGAGAAGTTGTTTCAGCACTTCAAAACGTAAGCTTAGCTATTGCATAACCTCTTCCCTTTCATTATTTCCATAATGACCTTTGCATCTAACAACGTCAGGGCGGTAAGTTCTGTCATCCTAAAAATGACCTATGGCTATGTGGTCGAGCCAAGGACGCCCGACCCTTTAACCCTGTTGATTGAGCACATGATGCAAGATGCCTCGGTGGCAGCGACCCCTCTGACCTGGGCAGTGGATGTCATCCCTGCACTTCGTTACCTCCCAGAATGGTTCCCAGGAGTATCTTTCCATTGTGCAGCTCGCAAATCGAATAGAATCCTCCGCATGGTAATTGATGTCCCCTATACATTTGTTCGACGTCAAATGGTAGCAGGAAGACAGCGGCTTTCATACGTCTCCTCACTTATCGACCAACACGACTGCAATGGTGTCAAAGACGGAAAGCTCGATGAGAATACAGAAAAGGCTATCAAATACACAGCAGCCGCTATGTATGCTGGAGGAGCAGATACAATCGTGGCAGCTATCACGAGTTTCATCTTAGCAATGATCCTATTTCCAGCAGTGCAAAGAAAGGCACAGGAGGAGCTCGCAGCAGTGATTGGAGTTACCAGGCTCCCCCAGCACAAGGATCGCAAGGACCTACCATATATCAATGCCATTATCAAAGAAACACACCGATGGTTGCCAATCGCGCCTATGGGTGTCCCCCACGTCGCTACTGAAGATACCATTTACGAGGGACTCCATATTCCTAAGGGCGCACTCTTACTACCAGCAGTTTGGTGGTTCCTGCATGATAACAATATCTACTCAGACCCATTGTCCTTTGATCCTGATAGATTCTTGGGTACGCGCGATGAACCAGATCCAGCAAATGAAATGTTTGGCTATGGCCGTAGAATCTGCCCCGGCAGATTCATAGCGGATGATACTTTATTTATTACGATCTCACGGCTATTAGCTACGTTTAATATCACAAGGGCTATTGATGAACAGGGTAACGAACTCAACCCTAAGATAGAAATCAGCCCCGGTTTAGTTGGTCGTCAACTGGAATTTCCCTACAGCATTCAGCCCCGAAACCCTACCTGTGTGCAGCTGATCAGATCTGTGGAGACAATTTACCCTTGGGAGGAAGGCGATGCAGCTCGATTACCGGAGGAGTTTGTCTCAGCATGGACCAAAACTTGAGTCATATCTTTAAAGCCTCAGTGCTGGAATAAACAGTATGCACATGATGATCGGGCCGGTCTCAATGGTCTAGACTTACTTTCACTTCCGAAATAGAGCGTCGGCTACAGGGTGCAGATTATAGCGTGCTATTCTGAATATTAATAAATGTATTATGGAATACAGCTGCAATAAATTAGCCACTCGGCTCCTTTTCACTTCCGACGTGCGCCGGGAATAGTGACATACCACGAGCATCTATGCAATGCCTTTGATTTGGTTTCCATGATTGGTCAATGAATGGCTGTAGGTCTCAAGTGATACTCATCAGGCATACTGGAACCCGCTGTTGTACAAGAGCCGTCAACCAGGCAGTTTCTTTTACACTTTCATGGTGTGCAATAAAAGCATCCGAAATCCCATTTCATAATTACAACTAATGGAGATTATGATTTCTTAGTCTCTAGGGCATGAAACCTCTTAAATGGTTTCCTTCAGAAAGGCCAGTTGTTTCTCGATGTTCTCCTCAAAGACCTTCCCATGATAAGGGTCGAAGTGCCCAGCGCCCTTCAAAATAGCCAACTTCTTCGGCTCATAAGCCAACGCATAGGCCTTTAGCTGAGTAGAAGTCGGTGCACACATATCACTCTCTGCACTGACCATGAGCAATGGTGTAGGGGCAATGCGGTGCATAAAAGCCAAAGGTTCGAATGCAACCATGTCAAGAAGTGTTTGAGGCGTGACATTCGGAGACCAAGGCACCTTTTCCTTATCCAAAGCCTTGAGGAAATCGAAAAGATTCCCATCGCGGATGAGGGCATCGGAGCTTTGCTGGAAACACTCATCGGGAGTCTCGGCAAACAGCTTGATCAGTGGGGCGGGTTTCCCAGCTTTGACCTGTTGTCGGCTGCTGTACAGGGATCCGATCATGGGTGCAAGGTTTGTACTAAGCAGTTCGCCTGATACAAAGGGAACTTGTGAGATCACCGCTCGAATACGCTTGTCGAATGCTGCAGCGTGCAGAACGGAACCGCCGCACATGCTGGTACCCCAGTAGACAATCCTGGAAGAGTCAACCTCGTCCAACGAGGCAACGTAATCAAAGGCGTCCGAATAGTCACGACCAGTCTGGATAGGGTTTGTCTCGCTACGTGGAAGACCGTCGCTTGCACCCCAGTTTCGGTGGTCAAAGAGCAAGACCCCATAGCCAGCGGCTTGGAACCGCTGGGCAAAGTTGGGGCAGAACTGCTCCTTCAAACCTGCTAGCTAAGAAAGAGGTTAGTGGATAATCCAATCGATTACCCAGAGGAAGCTCACTCCGTTTGCCATAATAATGCATGGATGTTTTCCATCTCCACTGGCGGTGTAGAACCAACCCCTAAGAGTTAGTCCATCAACAGTGGGGAACTCGACATCTCGACGACCGGGTGCCATTTTGTAGGAGTGACAAGATATGAATATAATTTCCAAAATAGACCAGCTAGCTACTAGGAGATGGTGATAAGCGAGTAAGTTTGCGAAAGCAGAAGCACTGTTCTTAAATATGAGTTTCGACACCATAGACTGGCTCGTGACAGGTCATCGGCTGAAGTAGAAGTCATTCCGGATTTCGGATCGGATCTAGGCCATTCATTCGTAGTCATCCGATTCGGAAACTTACATAAAGAATACTTGTCTCCATTGAATATCAATTATCATAAACCCCAGAATTGTTGTGGCTTGAAGAGCAATGTCAAGCCTGAACATAATAATGTAGCAGACCTGTCCTAACAACCGCCATGTCAAAGCTTGGCATCAACGAGACAAGTACGAATCGTTGCTTTTGTTTCGATAAAGTTTTCAGCGACAACTACCGCGAGTTATCAGAATTAGGTTTTCAAGGGTCTGTCTCGATTAAATACAAATAATCCACTTCATGGGGGATCAATACTTACCTTTCATCAACACGAGGAGAACACGTCAGCTTAAAAAAGTTAAAAGGTGAAACAAACCGGGCGAGGTTGCGATCTGCGATTTTGAGTTTTACTGATATCGGTACTTTTTTTACCCACCAAGCGCATCCTTAGTTTTTAACTCTTGCAAATCATGACAGGTGTTCATAATGGCCTGACCAAGCTTCTAGCTTGGAGTATATATATCCCATTGGTATTACCAGCTGTTTCCATTTCAACCATCTCGTTCTTTTTACTTCTCAAAGTCCAGATACTACTGAAATACCCACTATGCAACTCTCCAACATCTTGGTTTTGGCAGCTGCCTTTATGCCTTTCGCTGCTGCAGGTGATTGCGTGTCGCGAACCACCGATTGTGTAAGTGTTCATGATAGATAAACAAATACGTCACTTACCTACAATGAAGGCTAGTCTCCGATTTCAGTTTGCCAGAGTATGAGTGGCGTCGATGTATGCGGTTCAACAGAAACTGCTAGCAGTTGTAACGCGAGGGTTGCTCCTGACACTGATTCTGGATCTGTTACAGTAAGTCTGACAAGATTCCAAGGCTCATGGATGAGTAGCTAATAGTCTAAAGTGCACGTGTTGCAAAGCTTGAAGGATTATATATGAGACACTTTAACTTAGATAGTGTAGGTAATCTTGCGCTTGGTAGCAATTTAAATAGAGGATTATATCCTTAGCATATTTTTACTATATTCTTAGTATATTCTCAGTGTATTTCTATTATATTAGTATATTCTTAACTCTGAGAGTGTGCTTAGAAATCTAGGTACCGTTAGTGATAAGGAGGGTTCTGGGGACGGAGGCTCGTCATGCAATAGCTTAAGCGGCAGCCAGTTATCTGAAAAGGCTGACTTCTGAATCAGAGACTTTTACATAGCCAAAGGATAGAACTATTAACTTATATAAGAAGAGTATTAGTAAATATTATAGTATAGATTACTAACAGATCCAGATAGAAATCGAATCAATATATATAGCGCCAAACTCCCTGACAGATGCGATAACGTGCATTGAATGGTTATGCAAACCGGATATGCTCCTTCATAACTCGGTATACCCCACCAGCCGTCAAGGGCTCCCTTACATACTCAAGCCAGAGGTCATCAGCACTGTGTTTCTTGACGACAACACTCAACACTCGCCGATCTCTTGTTATTCCATATGGCCAGATAAGCCGTTCTCTAGTCCAGCCTTTAGCCAGCCCTTCAGCGAGTTCTTTCTGCTCCCTTGCAGCCGTAGTCCCGCTCAGCTTCGTTGGGACGTCGGAGGAGTGACTCCCGAGATCCCATAGCACAGGCCACTGTTCTTTTTGATCTGTAAGAAAGCCCTCGGCCCATTCACCTGACTCTTCCCTCGAGAGAACTTCATACTTTTTGGGGTAATCCTGGATATGCTTAGTGCCATGTGGTATCTCGAGCCCTTCTTCCTCGATCTCGATGACTCTTGTAGCCATGGCAATGTTGTGCTTTACCATCGTGAGGCTCTCGACTCGATGAGTCTTTTCTCGCTCGTACAGAAGTTCAAGCGCTCTCCTCCTAATAGCCGGCTGTCGACACTTGGCAGCTATCCAGTAAACTGGCCCAGTAACCTCGCTTTCAAAAGTGAACGATGGCCTTTGCATGTGATCATTGTCGTATTTTACCACAAAGGTTGCGCAGTCAGTGGCAATAGAGAATTCGCAAAGACCGCTCCTATCGCAGACATAGTCTGACCCTGAGATCACTGAGTCAAGGAATACTATCATGAGACAGTGTCTCTGTGTAAGAAGCTTTGCAGTTCTTGTGTCTGGCCCATCAAGATCACTGAAGGCAAGGTACGCTTGGAAGGCGTGGCGCCAGTTCGCCAGCTCACGGGTAAGATGTTTGTACCTTGACTGCAGAGTATCTCCCTCAGTATCTGAAGTCTCTTCGTTGGCGCCCTTGGAGCGGTACGACTTGACCTCATAGATAAGAGTGAATCCGATATCGACGAGGTAGTACAAGACGCAACGTGCGTCAGCAAGAGAGGCGAACTTGAGCGGCGCCGTAGTCATTTGCAAAAGGTGACGGGGAAACTCAACTCTATCGTTGCCGACATATGCCAGCCGTAAGTATATAGGAGCCAAGTATTGTCGAATGATATCTATCTCTGGCGTTTTTCGGTCTTTGAGGCTTGCAAGAAGCCTTCGTCCTTGGAGAATATGCATCTTGGCGGCGTTTTGATGCTCATCACCCAACATGAACTCAATGCAGACAAAAAGCAAACATACGAGGAGCGGCTTCACTCTTGACTCTGTGGCTAAGGGCCATGAACGAACGGCGAGGATAGCTTTGTTGTATTCGACGATGGCTGGTCTGTAGTTCGGACAGATGTCTCTTTTATCATTTGTCTTTTGAGCGTACATCAGACTGATTGCTGAAATGGCATGCCGTATCGCGGCATCCGTGGGTGCAAGTCGCACGACTAGATCACCCCAAAAATCGATGTCTACCGTGTCGCCGACTTGGTGAGAGACATGACCTCTGTAGTAGTCAAAAGCGCGCAGGCTCAGCTCTCCTCCGAGGTCCTTACTGAGGGCACGTGCAATTGGCGGGCGTTCCGGAGTACTCATTGTCTGCTGGGTCACACTGTGCGTATCTCCATAGCCATCACATTTGCGACCGGTGCCAACACATCGCTGACAGCCCGGTCTCGCCTCGTCGCATTTAATCTTGCGGATTCTGCACGGATAGATCCATATCAGCACGCGATGTGATGGGAGTGGATCTTGTCAATCTCACCTGCATGTCATGCATCCAGTGCGAACCTTGGGAAGTCCCTTGCGATGTCGCGGCTGAGAAGCGCAAAGTAAGACTCGTGGTCGCTCTCTCGACATTGAATTGGCGGTGGAAGGATTTTGCTACCCGTGGCACCGTCAGCAAACAGGCTCCAACAAAAATAATATGTAATTGATGTCTAGAAGGGTACGGGACTTACAGTACTAGACGATAATAGAACTTTATTGGGCTTCGGGAAGCGGTAAGCGTTGCTGACTCTGGGAATGTGCAGTCAGACGTCAATTAGTAGCATCAACCGAGCCGACCCCTGTGGAGTAATTTCAACTAGTCTTATCAGGATTCAGCTCTGATGAAGTGAGAAGACAAGGGTTGGCGGTTAATAACAGGTTAATGATCGGATAAGCACTTGGCACTTTGACGTCTGCTGTTGCTGATGTTGTATCAATGCGACGTTAAGGAAATTGATAGGGCATTAGTTTGGCATGCATCTGCGAGTCATGGAGTCAGCTATAGAGTTTCGTGCCGAGTCAGGAGAGAACAAAAATAGAGCCAAGTACCCCGCAAGTTTCCCAGTACGGAATAGTCGTGATAAATAAAATATATAGGGTAGGGGAGGAGATTTTATTAATCTTACATAGTTATTATATTTCGATCAAGAATTTAATTTTAATTTAAATACTACAGATTGCATGTTAATTACTCAATTGGTTCCAAAGCCCCTTTTCCGCTGATTTTCACGTCCCCAATCTGTCTCACAATGGAGTCAACCGATTTCCGACTCTTTGCATCGACCCAGTTCCCATGAATCTGAGCCTTGACATGCATTGGGAGTTGGATAATAGCGACAGGCTTCTCAAACTCTTTGGTATCAAGAACCACCAGCTCACTACGATTAGCTACACGCCTTTCGACCATGGCGATAATCCAGCCGTCGCCCTCAGGTGCATCGGTAGTGCGAGGAATAAAGATAGGCTCCTGGACCAAGGAATCCTTGCCTGCGAAGAACCACTTCGTCTCACCTGTGTAGTGGCTGTGCATAGCCAGGCCGTTTAGCCCGTGGAAGATATTGGTTCCGCCTTGGGAGGTTTCGGGGATGAATACGTTGAGGAATATGAATTCATGCTTATGTGTCATGAACCGCTCGTCCATCCTGGGGAACTCTGATGGCACGTCGACTATGATCTGGGGATCAGCCATCTGAGTTCCTGAAGCTGCATTGAGGTCAATCTCCCAGCGAACGTAATCTGCCTTTGCGTCTGGCGATGGCTGTCTTCCGTCTTCTGGAGGGAAGAACGGAAAGGCGTTGTCGTGAACACGAGATGACTCAAGATACAGCTTACCATCGTCCTCCTCCCAGGCACCGCCTGTATGGATAGGCATGCAGTTCTTCCAATGGTAGACTCGGTGCTCTCCCTGCTTCCACGAGGATGGAACCTTGGACGTCTTTCGACGGGGCACAACGATAAAAGTGGCGGGGAGGTCATAGCTCCAGGCCCAATGCTGCTTGCCGGCCTTCATCCGCTCGACCTTGGCTTCAAAGGGCCAAAGAAGGAGGACGATCCAGTTCGGGGTGATGACGCAATCGTGGATGAAGGCGCACCAGGGAGACTGAATCCATTGCTCATCATGCTTGATGCCTTGTTCGTCAAGGGCATAGATGACTATATCCTTTGTCCCTAGCCCCTTGGCTTCATAACCAAAGACCACAAGTTCTTTAGAATAGGGATCAACTTTGGGGTGAGCAGTGAAGGCTTTGGCTTTGATCTGATCGCCGAAGGGGTCGTAGCAGATAGTCTCAAGGGTATCAGGGTCCATCTCATAAGGACACGCAACCTCCTTGAGAGCCAAGAGGCGATTCGACCAAAACACCATGTTTGTGTTGGCCGTTGAGTCGACGGCTGCCCTCACACACGGATGGTGGGTATAGGGATTGCGATAGAGACCAAAGAGAGCCTTGCCGGCTTTTCTCTCGAGCTTATAGCGCTCTGTCTCTACGTATTTGATCTTCATGTCCACTCGACCGTTGTGAATCCTGAAGGCAGAGACGTGACCGTCGCCATCAATAGGGACATTGTTAGGGTCGGGGGGGACGAAAGGATCGCACATGACTCGGTAGAAGGTGCCGTCAATAGCGGAGGGGATTTCGCCGAGGACCACGAGATCACCAATCTCCCCTTCGAGACGACAGGGAGAGTTGGAACCAGCGAGATCAAGAGCCTCAGGCCATTTGGACTTGAGTCCATAGTGTTCTTCGGGTGGAGACATGCCGTAGGTAGTTGTCACGATCTGGAGTTGGGCAACTTGGAGTGTAATTGATAATGAGATGAGCCATGGTGTCCTCACTCTTCTGTCTCCCTTTTTATAATACGTAATTATTTACTTGATTCTTTCAATGCCTTGACATCACAAGTGGCCATGTATATCGGAACTATCCCGCCATGACAGATTCGTCCTGGCGTCGCGATGAATTCCACCTCCGCACACTAACTCGGCAAGGCGAGTGGGGAGCGGAACAAGTCCACCGCCACATCCTCTCAAAAGCCAATAGAAACGATCCCATTGTCAATTCCCCCGCGTTTTCGACCCCACGATTTAGTGTAGACGAGACCTAATCGGGCTATGATCTGTAACTGGCATTGTCTTCTCGGTAGTTGAACCATGTCTCCTGCGGCAATCGAGCTGAGGTGTTTTTCGCCGAGATCTAAAGAAACTCGTGTCGGCTTGTCGCTGACAGCAAGTTGTTGTTGGTTCTAATATTGATCATTTCTCGGACAAGTCGGCTATTGCATATTCGTATATCTTGTTTCATGCAATGGATGCTGCGTCACCGTTACTGGCCTCGGTATCTCCAGCCGTACCCCGCCGCGCAAGTATGTCCCGTTGTGAACAGTCCCTTCCTTTGCTCCCCTGCCCTCCATGGATGTTCCTTGTGTGACAAACATTTGCTAACCAGCTTTAGGAACTTCTGGACCTCCCTCTATCTGCTCCTTCTGCCAACGGGCCTTTACTCGCAGGTATATCCATCTCTTTCACTTCAAGTATCAGCCCCAACTGTGATTTGAGCGATCTGCTGACGCCACCGCCTTCTATTAGCGATGCCCTCAAACGGCACTGGGGCACGTGTCGGACACGTCTTGAATCAGGGTCTGAGGTTCCCTCCTCTTCTGGTCGCCGGCCCCGAGGCAAGAAGCGCAGAGCATGCGATCGCTGTATTCGTATGAAGCGGGCCTGTGATGGAAAACAGCCTTGCAGTACATGCTGTGTAAAGAATTACGAATGCTCCTATGAGGCGGCAAACAATATCAAGGCGTCACTGGCCTCACAAGACCAGTCAGCACAAGAGCTTCGTCGAATCTATGAAACGGACATGTCCGCGTACCTTGGCACTGGAAATGATAGAGTCTCTGATATTATGACGGATCTCTTGGGTCCATCTCTTCAGTGGCCACGATGCCAAACAACACCTCTCATACCCGACTTCCACTTTGATATGTTCAATGATATCCTAGGGAACACGACCAGCCTTGGTTCATTTACAAGCTATGCCATAGTGCCTCAACGGACGGAACTGCCATTTCTCAAACGATTTACAGAGTCATCTGGCATCGCCGATGGCTTCGACTGCGGAACGCTGGCTCAGAGACGACAACTCTATAATTCCATTGATGATTCTCATTGTCAATTCTTAAAGGGCAAGACGCGTGAGATTGTAGCCCTGATGAAAAGGACAATGATCCGGACACAGCCATGCTCTAATGTTGGCCTGGAATGGTCTCCAGTAATGGAGAAAGGATGTTTTGAATTCTTCTCCCCCGTCAATCTGCAAAGATTCCTCCTCCTTTTCTGGTCAGGGTGGTATCCCAATACGCCCATCATCCACCGACCAACCTTCAATCCCGAGTCAGAACCGCCGGGCCTGGTTGCATCCCTGTCTGTGCTGGGGGCGTGTATGTCGCCAGAGCTGGGCGACTGTGTACGCGCAATGGCCTGGCTTGCCGCTGTCGAAGAAGCAGTCTTTAGCGATGCTCTCTTGTTCGATGATTCGATCGTTGCCTCTTCGGATCTGATGGGTGATGAACAGGTGGTATGGGATCGGATGAAGGCGCTGCAGGCGGCGTATTTTGTCTGCATTGCTCAGAACTGGGAGGGATCTAAGGATGGGAAGCAGCGCATTCGAAAAGAACGATACAGCCACGTTGTTTCGGTATGCCACAGCCATTTTGAGAGTACGGAGTTTCCTTTCTAATATCACCGACAGATAGCGAGATCCTTCGGACTCTATAACTTGAGCCTCGTTTCGCTCGATGTCATGTCTCCTACCAATCAAAAATGGGCAAAGTTCATTTTGATAGAAAGCATGATCCGGTACGTGACTATACGGGAAGTGACTTTATTTCGTGCTCTGACTCGGTGAATAGGACAGCAACGTACATCTATCTTCTCGACTCAGCATTTGTTCTCTTCTGGAGACTTCCTCCCAGAGTCATGTCTCTCGAGCTCAACACAGGGCTGGTCTGCCCTGAAGTCTGCTTCCAGGCAGTGTCAGCAGCGGAATGCTTTTTGCATCTGTACACAGCGACAAAAGCAAGGCCAAACCAGTTCAGGTTAAGAGTCTCATCTTGTGTTAGGTTGCTGTGTTCTTCTCAGCATGTTGACTTGGACCTATTCCGCAACCTCAGTTCCTTCAACATGTTTACTATTGTATCAGGTACCGCCAAAGCTCTGTGTGTCAACTAAAATCTGCGACTAACATTTTCATAGCTCTATGTTGCTTAGTATTCCAGTACCAGACTACCCTAGTGGATGTATCACAGATGTCTCCAGCAGCCACAGGACTCAGTCGATGGCTGTGGCTATGGCGGCATGGCGACAACGTCAAATCCAGCTCGGCAGACTTTCCCAGTGATGACATTTGGCAACGAATTGGCTTCATGCGGCACGCGGATGAGTACTACCATCTTGCCTGTGCCATGCTTGAGAGATGGAAACATGATGAGACAGAGATCAGAGCGAACTTGGCCGCTTGGGCAACTCCTTTTGGACAAGTACAAGGCATCCCAAAGTATGATGATGGTGAAATGGTTCAGGTCAAGGCACTCATTCACGAGATGGAGAACATGTCATATTAGTTAGGGTTAGCATCGCAGCCAGGGATATCATGGTGCATGGATATGTCTCTTTGTAACGACTGTGTAACTTAATAAACAAGATTGCGGATGGCGGATTCAGTTTGAGCTTGATGTACCATCCTCGATACTAGTGCATTGAATCCTTTCTTGACCCCGTTGAAACCAACAGCGTGTTTAGGTCCAGCACTGTCCGGATCCAGGACCAGGCTGGCACTGCATGCGACCGCCGCCGCAAGACCAGCAGCCATAGTCACCAGCGCACTGGCACTTTCCGGGCTCGCAGTCCGCGTGGGGAGAGTAGCAGGGGAAGCAGTCGCAACGAGCCTCGAGACCACGGAGGGCGAGAAGGGGCTGTGAGATGGCATTGTTAGTACAACTTCATGGTGAGTAGGAAGAGGAGAGATGGGGTTGCTTACCTTGTCGATACCAGTGTAGGTGTAACCGCCGTCCTCGATGGTGACGGCGTCGGTGGCAGGAGTGGCAGTGACGCCAAGAGAGAGGAGGAGAGAGACGAAGAGAGTGGCCTTCATGATTGCTGCAGAATCTGTTGAGGTTGAATGATTGAGTGGATGATGAGATGCAAAGACGGCGACAGTCGTTGGGTTCTTATAGTCCTCAGGAGCTACGAGAAGACCAACCATTGACGCTCGCTGATGAGTGATTCCCAAGACAGTGCTCATCTCACGATTCACTGAGACAGTCTGTGCTGCTTCGCCTCATGCAACTGAATCCTCTCAAAAGTGCTCAACCATAAGAAATTAGTCCATCATCATCGTCATCTCGGGTTGACGCTCTACTCATTGGCTATCGCCTCACCATGAGGTATTTCCCATAGAGGAAATGAGCGGCTACACATACTAAGATACAAGCTTGACTAACCAACCAAGTCATACCAATATCACTTTTACTCACTGTTCTGTGTAATAATAGTTAGTGGACAAGTCACAGAGGTGAATAAGTTATTATTACGAGATTTGTATAAGGGAGGATCGTTGGGTTTACAAGGATCCGCCTCGTATAACATAGACCCTCAGGATTGCACGTGTGTGGCACGTTGCCCGATGGTCCGAGTGTGAAATAAAGGTGCATGTGCCGCAAGCTCGGATTCAACTTGGGAGTTCGGGACCGAGATGCTAAACTCCATAATTGATCAACACGGAGGAGAACAGCCGCGAACATTTCTTTGTTTTTGGAACCTTCGTGATTTTAACTGTGTTACCTGGGAATGTAGGGAAGTGCCTCTGAGAATTGGAGCTGTAAGTCAGTATTAAGTCCGATGTGCTAGCTGAGGCTAAATGGGATTTTTTCAGTGTATTGGCTTGATATGTCTCGTTGAGACGTTATAAGATTTAGGTATCAATCAATCAAGTCCGATGTGCGAGGCCGAGGGCTAATGCAGCAGGTGAGATTTCTACGATGGACGGTCCACTTTCCCCAGGACTACCTGGCTTCGAATGTGCTTCTATATTTGCTGACGGTGACTTGATTACTACTCTCAACAGATCTAGGCCGTCTGACTTGTTACTCGAAAGTGGCAGAGCAATGCACGATCCTACGCGTGAGTCTCACAAGCACCAAAACTGTACAACAGCTGTCTTATTCGATACTCGCTGCTCAGCCTCTGTTTCAGAACCGATTCCTACGCTTGACAACGTGACCGTAAGCACTTGTGTGATTCTATTTTCACCTCACAAGTCCTGTAAATCGTATCCAATTGGAGCAAGGTCACTCGCCTTCAGGCTCAAGTCCGTAGGCGTGGCTTAGCTCGCATTAATGTCCGTGTGCCCCCTTTCGCCACGACTGCCGATTGGTCCGGGTGTCTTACTCGGACCTTGTGTGCGGTGCGGGCCGCGGATTATTCCACATAGCGTATGGTCTCCTCATTCAACGGGCATCTCCTCCGTAAAAACGCTTCCATTTGCAGCCTAGGCTGGCTGAGGCAAGGAAACAAAGCTCAAAACCTCGATCTTAAGTGACAAAAAGACTTAGATAACTTAGTATAAGACATGAGTAATCTAGCATAAACTTAGTGTACCTTTGCTTAGTTTATTCTAACACCTTACTACAGCGCCGTCTGATCTTTCTTGCTCCGTAAGATGAGGTTCCTGAGGCAAAGATCTTCAATCATGTGCCGCAAAGAGGCATTAAATCTAGACCTCACGTAAGACGGCATTTCAGGAAGGTGACCTCACTCGGCTGATTTACTCTAATGCCGCGGTCTGATCGACGAATAGTATTCCAAATACAGCGTTTCATGTGAAAAGATGACTGCATGCCCCTTCTGCCCTATAGCGTTTCGGATCTCGGCATATGCACACCCCCCAGAGTCTGACCTATCGGTGTTTATGAGATACCCGTACCCGCATTCAGCACTATTTTGTAAGAGGCGCTTTTGGGGGCTGGTCCGAGGTTTCCGCGGAAGCTATCTTTTCCGTTAAGTGCTAGCTGAGACGGTGTGAGATTTTGAAGTTGCCGGATAAAGTGATGTTTACAACTTCAGCCTTTCTTAACCGAGTCGTTGACGGGAGTCTCCATCTTCACCTCCGTCAGACTTGCGAGCAGCTTCCGCCACATATCCGTACTCTCCTCATCTGCCGTCCCTTCGGTTAACGTCACCCGATTCCCGACAATAATCAGCGCTGATCTTGCCCGAGTCAGAGCAACATTCATCCTTCGCATGTCCTTCAAGAACCCAATGTCGCGGTGCTCGTTACATCGCACCGTCACAAACACGATGATGTCCGCCTCGCGTCCCTGGAACCCGTCGATGCTTGACACCTCGATTTTGTAGGGTATACTGGAGAGCATCCGTTTGAGGACTTCGGCTTGACGGGTATAGGGTGTCAAGACCACGATTGAGTGTGAGGGGCTGTCGGTCTCTGGAGCGCTTGTTAGGAGCTTGCAGATGTGGAGACAGAGCTCTGCTTGTCCTCTGTTCTCTTTCGACTTTTGGCCTGGCATTTCTTTTGCGTCGCAGTTGATGAAGATGGCCCGCTCGTAGTCTTGCGTCCCGATCCCGGAGCCTCCCTTCTGATTCAGGATCCTTGCTGGCGGGAAGGGGAAGTCAGACTTGATGGGCGGTCTAGCTGAGCTGCTGATGCCCGACTTTAATTTCCCCTCGTAGAACTGCCCTGAGCTGAACTCACACAGTTTCGGATGCATACGATACTGCGTGTCCAACATCAAAGTCCTCAAGCTGCCGCCATTCTTGTAGCCTTTGGCTTCCGTGTAAAGTCTTTCAAAGAGTGAGACGTCAAAGTCAAGTGCCAACGCCGTTTGATTGACTGTTGGTCGTAGCTGCACATGATCTCCAACAAGGATCGCCTGTGAGGAGCCTTTCACAAGCGGGACGATTGAGCTCGGCTCTGTTTGCTGAGAAGCCTCGTCCACAATGACGATGTCGAAGAACTCTGAGCGAATCAATCCGATACCTGCTCCAATACAGGTTGTGAAGATAGTATCGCTCCGTTTTACCATTTCCACGGCCTTCTTCATAGCTTTGTGGTCGGCGTGAATCTCCTGTCCTGCCATGGCGTCACATGTATACTTGCGTAGATCATCAGCAACCTTGCGTACCTACAAAAAGTTAGCTGACTGTAAATTCTAGGATTCGTGATGGATAACATACCTCTGTCGATACTCGTACAACATCTGGTAGAGTCTTCCTAGCCAAGGGCTGCTTCTGAAGACGTTGTATATATCGTCTCATCACATTGTCCACTGCATTATGTGTCGGCGCCGTCACCAGAACACGCGCCTTGGGCTTAGCTGTCTGCAGAGCACAGATCATCTCGACAATCGTCTCGGTCTTTCCAGTTCCAGGCGGACCCCAAAGACAGAGGAGAGAGCTGTTCAACGCCAGCTTGATAGCCTGGTTCTGACTGCCATTCAGTCGCTCAATCCTGCTGAAGGAATAGTCTGGTCGTGGAATGTCGGGGGATGGAAGACCGAAAATAATGTTTGCGACACCGCAGCAATCTTCTCGATAGATGCATAGATCCTTGACAGCGTCAATCATGGACTTGGACGTGACGAAGGGGCCGCAGTCTTCCAAGATCCACGAACAGTCTTTGAAGTAAGGTGGAAGTGGATGGAGACACTCAAAGCGTGCGCGGCCTGTCTCAGACATTGCTACGAGTGCATCGATGGAGTAGTTATTGCCCACCAAGACATTTGATGGCAGTGAAGCCGTAGTGAGCCTGACGTGCGATCCCTTCCTCGGCGTTCCTGTCGTGTCGATTCTGAAGTCGATCTCAATCAGATTCTCGTTTTTGTCCTTGGGTGACAGATTCAGTTCGTAAAGACCCTGCAGTCTCTTCGCAGCAATGCCCGCTTCTTCAATGTGATCCAGTGCAATCGCGATCATGTTTCGCAGTAAATGGCTGGTCACTTTCAGGTCGGTTACCATGAAGTGAGACGCGTTAGGCTGCAGACAGTCTAGAAAGAGATCCAGGGCCAAGTCTGTTGATCGGATCGTCAATGCTGCAAGTTCTAGAAGGTCCACAATGTCGTGAAGTGACAAGCTTCCTGGAGAGATACCGGACAGAATGCTCTTGAAGGGCTCCAGGATAAGTTGACCCATGGTGTTGGCAGACAGTATAAATGCCCGTAGAATCGGCAAGAGGGATGTTTCTAGTAGTATGACCAGATCATGATTCTTGTCAGATCGGGATGAGGACAAAAATGGGGTGAAGGTTATAGCTAGTGTCGGCTCAATGTTGAGAACTTGGAGCATCGTGTTCAACAGCTCCTTCGCGTCTACAGCGGCTTTCTCAATATTTCTTAGAATATGCTCAAAGCATCGCATAAGAAACTGTTTGTCGCTGGCTTTTCGGGCCAGTTGGAAGACTTGCTTGTACTGCTCTACAGATTCTAATCGTGTGAGCGCAGACATGTCGTTGCCTTTCACGATCTCAATGAGCCATGACGGATCGCAATGCGATAATACATCACTCAGACTGGGAACGGAGTACTCTTTCGGTTCCTCAGAGAATAGAGGCAGTGTTTCCGTGGTATCGATCTGTTCGAGCCAAAGATCCAGATTGCGCATTGAGGCTACGTCTCGATTACTAATGACGTAGATTTCCTGTGGCCAGTTAGCGATACTCGCTCCATTGAATGAGAATGCCTGACTTACTGCAGCTGCGATAGGAGACCGATTCACTCTCCCGATATGCGTCTGAAGTCCTCTGCTGAACTTGTCTAGTGCAATGCTCGCGATTATTTCAGCCTGTTCTCCCCGATCAACCACCTCTTGTCTTTTTCTGCGCCTGTCGCCTTTGCTCGGCAAATCGCGATAATCTTGGTCATTATTCCCAGGTCTAGTAATAAAGACCCATGAGTTTCCGCGCTGCTTCTCAAAGAGTTGGAAGACGTTGCCATCGCAGTAGAGCTGGTACTGCATCTTGGTCGGTAGCGAGAGACGGGCCTGTCTCTGTGGGCCTTGGGAATGAGGGAACGCGAAGAGGCGCCCAGTGTCGTTGATGACGCAGTCTTGCGAGCGCTCGATCTTCTTGGGGATGTAGATTGCCAGGGATAGCCGCTCGTCGGGCTGGAACACGATGAGCGTGCGCTGGAATAGCTCTAAGTTTGTCGTGACTGCATCATGAAATGTTGCCAAACGATCAATTGAAGAGTCGTATGTTCTCTTCCACTTGATGCCGGGGTAATCGAGGTGGAATTGTTGCAGCTCTGATGGGTGGAGTATGTCAGATGAGCATAGAGCATTCTGGACTAGTCCTGTGGTGGCCGCAGATGCTGGCACTTGAGCGAGTACCCATGACTTCTGATCTGCGGTGAGAATGTTGAAGTCGAAAAGATGTAGAAGGCTCTCGAATGATGCATTGTTCTTGAGACACCATAAATATGCCAGCTTTACACTTTCAAACTCACCAATCGCGACATCTTCGCGGCTGAACAAGAGCTGTATAGCATCGATGTCATAGCCTGTCAGGTCGCCATCCTGCGCCAGGCCCAGTCGAAGAACCCATTCTTTCGCGTCATCATGAAGAACATCGAGTATAAATTGTGGTGCATCAGGTAGCGGCTTCGGAGCAGTGCGTAATTTGTCGGGTATCTTGATCCTATTGCCATCGACACACTGCGAAAAGAGTCGATTGAGCTCTTGACACTGGGCACTCATTGGGCCAGAGACTCGAGCCCAGTCGAGATATAGGTTCTTTACTTGACCAAGAGAAGCGTTCTGGTATTTTGCAAAGTAAACGAGGCGGTCGTCGTCTGTGATGGGTTTGAACTGGATTGGTTCTCGACCGCCGGGGTATAGAGCTGGAGCTGAGACTGTTGAGGGGATCAAGTCGGGGTCCCACGATACAAAGACTGCAACTTATTAGCACATACACTTCAGGTGCTTGGGCGCACTCACATGTATCGCCGTCGAGATCGCCACCCGACATAAGATCAGCAGCTGGTCTTTTTCCCCGCGTGGAAAAGACGATGCAGTCAACCAGATGTGAAAGCTCAGGGCGCTCAACTACCTTGAACTTCTGCCAATCGCCCGGATGAAGACACGGGTTTCTGATAACAATGATCTCACTGTTCTTCAAAGCTTGCGGCAGACCATTCTCCTCCAGTGTCACCTTGACCGCACACTCGCCTTCCTTCAAAACATCCCATGCGTCGCATACACCAAAGAGGAGTCGGGACTTTTGCACAAAGATGCGACACTTTTGGCCGCCCTGTTTGTTCAACATTTTCTCCAGTTCATGGTTGACCAGACCGTTGACCTGCGGCTTTACGCTCTCGTGGCCTTCGAGAAGCACTCGTTCAGCGAGGTCGGGTCGATTTACATAGCTCAAGAAGCGAAATGCATCGCGAAAGTCAGACTTGGCGTTCTCAAGGAGGTTGAAGTGATTGCGTTGCTTGGAGAGAAGGGCGTCTTGCGATATACCTAGAGCGTGGAGCAATATGATACTCTCGTCATTGAGGAATCCGTATGAGAAAGGCTGGAGTTTCAAATGGTCAGTGAGGTCTGTTAGTGAATATCGGGTCATCCACCTTGGAGTGCTCCACTACTGCAAAAGAGTAGTCATCGCCGCCACTGAACTTCTTCATCGACTTGCGGAACTTTAACAGTGCTTTCTGGTTCTTCATTCGAGGATCAACAGTGACGACACCTTTGTAGCCTCGGTACCGTAGCTGAAAGACCGACGGCGTGTATCGGCTGTCTCGAAAGATGATTCTTGTTCGTCGCGCCAACTCTTGCGCAAGACTAAGCGCAATCAATCCACAACCATCAGTGAAGACGTATTCATCTGTCTCAACATCTGGAACATCCTCGCATCGGTCAGGATTAATGATCATGGCCGTCTTGGAAGATGAGAAGAGAAGGCCAATGCGTTTAGCCTTCTTACCCACCGTCTTCATCTTTGTAAAGTCCCCCATGCTCTCAATCTGTCTTGAAATCTCCTGTTTTGTCGCAGCCATGAGGAAACATGATCGCGACTTGAGTTGCGTATTACTGTGCCCATAGAAATTATAGTGCACGCCGTTGAGGATTATACCAGCGCGGAGACATTTGATGCTGTAGTCGGAAACCTCTTGGCGCGTGCGGGGCTGTAGATCTGGTGCCGGCTGCTGTTCTTTGGCTGCGGCGCCGAAAACGAGTGGTTTGAAGGCTTCGAGAGAAAAGAGCATTAGTTTATCGGCTGGGTGATTGGCTGTGGCGCGATTTGGCGTGTTGAGCTGAACTTTGAGGATCATTGAGTGCTTGCATTGTTTGAGGTCTGTTTGAAGGGCGATCGCCTTGATGAGATCGGATTTCTTCAGAGTGGATGGCGATGGTAGATTTGGGACTTGGAAATCCCAGATGATATCGTCGAGACTTAAGATTGGAAGCAGAGTGTATTGAAAGCCTTTATTGGCCTTTTGAGAAGCCATTTTGGCTTGGTGTTTCGAAGAGGCTCACTTCAGGTTGAGGTTAAGGTTGAGTTTGAGATGAGGAAAAAGCGGCACAGCGCGGTTGAGACGGCAGGAAAGAGTGCAGATGAGCTCATCCAATAGATTCGAGCTCAAGGCTATTGGTGAATCACAGTCATTATCATTGGGCGTTGGTGTTACACGGCATGCTGACCCCCTCACTTTATCAACAATCAGAGAGTCTACGCAATAAACTTCATTCTCACCAAGTTCAAGATGTCTTTTAATGCGTGTCTCCCCAATATTTACATCATCGGCCCTCAATCCACAGGCAAGACAACACTAGTCAACAAGTTACAAGCCGATATAGCACACCGGCTCGTCGACACAGCAATCGATAAGCCACAAATCATCTCCGAAGTCGCCAGAACTGTGCTCAAAAAGCACAAATACTCGGCTGATGATATTCAAGCCTCTACAGCCCGGTGCTTCGAACTTCAGCAACTCATCCTCGAAGCGCAAGCAGCGGCCGAGAAGGAAGCTCTCAGAACCTCGAGCTGGTTCATCTCCGACCGTTCCGGGTTCGATCCGTTAGTCTACGCAAAGCGATATGCTGCCCCGGGCGCAGTCCAAGACTTACAGCAACTCCCAGCCTGGAATGAGGTCAAGGCAAGGATGGAGATGTCTCTGGTCATGGTCTGTGAAGCGGGCACGCCGTGGTTGATGGACGATGGCGTGAGATTGATGCCTGGGAGCGATAAAGAGTGGATACAGGTCTTTCACGACTTTTGCCAAATGTTGGGTAAGGTTGGCCTGGAGTACTGTGTGGTGCCTCGCACGGTATTGGATATCTCAGAGCGGGCAGAGTTTGTGTGGGGGAAATGGACTGAGAGACGCCACGCTCTGACGAACAATGGGTTCAATAATCGATAGCGAAAGAAGTAATCAGAACCCCGGATGTGTCTTACTAAATCAATGGCGCGAACAATGTTTCATAATTACGATTTTATTCAAGTGCTTTTGTGTTTTAGACTGCAACCATGTTTCGAGATGGTCGTCTTTCGAACCGAAGCCGACTTTGAGAACACGACCTATTTCAATTGCATTCGTTAACAGAAGCTCGTATGGGTTTAAATTTGAAGACTACTCTCAACACGCCGACAACTACCCGCCATCCATTAAGTCGGAAGAACAAACAGTTGATAGTCATGTAGCGTAGACTGACTCCGACAGTGAGACGTCATCGGATATGCCGTAATTATAACTGATCAACCTCAAGAGATATCTCAATGGAGCGAGTGGCTCAGAACTATACTGTACTAGGTGTAATAGTTCACCAAAGAATTTGCTGAACCGGGTAACCTGTTGATTCTGGCCCCATTTAGTACGGCGGGCCGCTCCAAGTGGTGCAGATCGTTGACAAGAACGTGCTCCCTCATTGGTTCACAGCCTGCTTCTCTGAGACACGGCACACTAGCGACATATGATTTGTAGAATAATAACGCAAGCAATCCAGTACCTGTATAGTAAAACAGGTCGCTGAGGTCATCATGTCGAAATATTTGTCTCATTTTGCAAATCAAAGTCAGCACGGATATTTGAAACTAGTCATAGCAGGCAGACTAACTCCAAACCTATATCATAATGGATTATCAGCGGCAAGCGATCAAACACGAAGCTTGCAATTAGCGATCTATCAGCACTAGGCAGTCAATAGTTCCTTCATGCGATACGTGTGATGTCAGGATTTCCGTAGATGTTGTATCCGTGCATGTGAACATCGCTGGAGACACCTATAACTGGCTATTCCATTCTCTTGTACTTGATCATCGTGGGCCAGTATCAGCAGGATCCCTGACAGCTGAAATCTTCAGCAAATCTTCAGCTTTCTTCGCCGGTCGATCATTGGCAATCAGCACCACAATGGGATGCTAAAGTTTATCTTACATCATACGCGGCATTTCCAGGCTTGGAACTGCCGGCATGAAATTGTTGACCAGAAATATTCTAAGCGAGGCGGGATTTCTGCAAAGCAAGGCAAAGGCTGGGCCTATCTGGCTGACACAGGTATAAAAGACCCAGGCCAAGCTGTCCAAGTTCAACGTAACGTCTTCATCAAATCAATCCACTATTTCAACACTTCTTCATAGTTTCAGCTTTGAACCATACTGTTTTACAATGAGCTTTACATTCAACGGCGTCAAGAGAGATGGCAATGGCGCCTACTACTACAACGATGGCGATGTTGAAAGCCATCGCATCCCCCTTTCTGACCAATGTTACGGTGACGTGCGAATGAGCCGCGAACAGCTTGAGGAATGGTTCGGCATCAGCAACGACACGCTGCCTGATCTCCCAGCCTACTATATCCTGCACTGCCGGCGGTGGCTGGTGGAACGTCACCGGAGACATTGTCGTGTACAAACCAATCGAGTGGGTTCCATCTGTTGCAAGGATCAGAGACTTTCCCAAGAACAGCATCGTCACCAACATCGAAAAGGAGCGCGTGGAGACTACGACAACCAAGCTGTATGCAAAAGCAGAGTTTGCCTTGGAGGTTTCAGCTGGGGGTAACTACATGGGGATAAAGGCGGAGGCTAAAGCCAAAACAGAGACTGGTGTTGAGTTTGAGAAGGAGGTTAGGAACAAGGATACGTACACTCAGAAGGGCGTGGTGGGCGATGTCGCACTCGTCGAGGTTGCAGTAGGCTTGATGCTTCGTGTTGAAGAAGTCTACACTCACAATATCAAAGTCTGGGTCGATGGCCGCGAAAAGAGCGACTCGCTGGGATGGCACGGCGGTCCCGGGTGGAATGATATTCACATTCCATCCCGATCACTCAGCAGAGTAGGCGGTCTCCAATTCTCCAAAATCACCATGACTGGAGGCGGACACTCTGCTGGGCTGTATGTCCAGACACTTCCAGTTTTTGACGGAAACAAGGAGTTGAAGGACTTGCATATTGCTCTGAGCAACGTTGGTTGGACGGACTGGTATGCTTATGTTGCTGGAAAGAAAGGCCCGAGTTCAGGACGGCAGCTTTTGGCGTACCCTAACTATCGCCCATCGACTACTCTGATGCCACTGAACAAGACTCCAGCCAATACGGAGTAACGAAAGACAAGCCTGAAAGGCAGCCCTGGATATACAGTTGGCTATAGTGGAAGTCTTTGGGATTAGCTTGTATTTTGGAAATCTGATAAATGTATTGCGATTGTCAAGGATTACCGGAGGATACTTCACTAAGTACAATCGATTCAAAACATCAAAACCATATCAGCAGTAGACCAAGTGCATCAAAGAGCGTGGTTGTGCCAAAGCAGACCATGTTAGAATCTGGCTCGATATCCGTGGGGATACCCTTATATTCAGCATCATTGGCCCCGATTAACAGCTCATATCTCGTCAGTGGCTTGCGGCTGAACAAACAGGACGTATTTTGTCGGTCGCGTCTTGTTGCACGTGATAATGGTATCCAACCAGACAGAGTAGTATTCTATTCCACGCCAATTCAATAGCCTGCTTTGTAGTGGCTGAGACTGTCTGTCATATAGTAGAGCAGCAAGCAAGCACAATACTGAGCCTAGCAAAACACCCTAAACCCGATGTAAAAAAATACTTGTATCATGGTTACGTCGAGTACAGCGGCTTGTCAGCTGCTTTATAAGTATAAACACCGCTGTTCGCTCCGCATTTATATGATAATTCGAATCACAAAACTATCAAGTTCACTTGCCATACCTGCAACATTATATCTTCAGCCTCAACTTGTCCAAAATGGCAGAAACCGGCATCGCACATAAAATTATGTCTGTTATTCTCCGCCTGTCCGAACTCTCTTCCGCTATAATCGTACTGGGCATTCTCTCGCGCTTCTGCTACCTCGCGGGCATTGCGGAAGCGCATGTCGACGGACGCATCATCTACACCATCGTCGTCTCGTGTTTCGGCATTATTTACTCAATCTGCTTCTGTCCGCCGTTCAAGGTGATGTTCTTGGGCTTTCCTTTTGACTTTGTCATGTTTGTTATGTGGCTCGTGGCATACTGCTTGCTCCAGACGGTAAGATCTCATCACCCCCGCAGCTAGCACCACCCACTAACCAGCTTTCATAGAGAACTGGTAGTCATACTTGCTCTGCGAGTTGGTACTATAATTACTGGGGCTACTACTGGGGTCGCTTCTGGAGAGCTGGACCAGTTGGGACGGTGAATATTAACGCGGCGGGTTGCGCCTCGTGGAGGACAGCCCTTGCGTTCGCATTCATCGCGTGGTTCCTCCATCTTCTGAGTGGCGTTCTCGTGGGTCATTGCCGAGTAGAGCTGAGCACGACAGAGCTGACGCCACAAATGCAGGGTATATACGTCTTCCGTACTTACGTCAAGCTAGACGAGACAAAGACTGATATAAAGCAACATGCGGAGAAGCTTGCCAAGTAAGTATGAACCATTACAATCATGACATGGAGGACTAATGATCGTTGCACTCAAGGGGCGACCCCAAGGTCCATGGTTATCAGCGAAATGTTGAAGCGACAGATAACGTCTAGGCCATACAATTCATCTCACACTGATTTAGCCTGGTCAGGGTGCAGGCGGGGTGACGTTCGTCTTTTGGAATAAGCAGCCACGAACGGCAGAAGCCGAAGGACATACTTTGATTCACGGAATATGCCATAGCCACAGATTGAACTTGTTACAGCAATCACTTAATTTTACTCTGTTTGTCTAACTCAGATCACCACAAAATAACTTCCATATCACACGCAAATACAATGACATTCTGCCGATTTAATTGTGGTTGAAACCACCTACAAGACTCTTGGCACACTCGACAGGATACCTGGTAACAGCTGCCCACACACCATCAGCCGGGCTCAAATCTACAACCTTGGCCGGTCCTACAAGAGTTTTAGACCTGAACATCATCTCATAAGCAACAGACTGACCAAAAACAAACACAACAACAGCCTCCTTGCCCCGCCCACCCAGAATCTGAACCGTAAAGTCAGATACAGCACATGATGCATCAAATTTGTTTACCCCAACATACGGGACACTCCACATGAACGCGACTTTGTTCCTCCCTTCTAATCCGACGATACGGTATGTGATAGAACCATCGACGCCTCCACCTATGTGACTCGACTTGCAGCGCAGCATGCCACTCTCGCCGGCGAGGATTCTCTGTGGCGGCTGTTGGTCTGGGGTCTTGGTCCATTGGCCATAGTTGAGAGTTGGCCGTTCGGGTTCTGCGATGAGCTCCTCGTTGGTGTGGTTCAAGATAACGATTAGTAGCTCCCTCGTAGCCATATTGTTGATCTGGGGAGTGTTGGTCAGAAGGCAGATGGAGATCAAGACTGAGTACAAGGGATGAGGATATGTTGGAATTGGGGTACTCCAGCAAGATCCATTAGAGATGGTAGCAGGTTAATATATCTTAGGGAGCGCCATTGAAAGACAGCAATGACATGATCATCTCAGCGCGGGAAATGCCAGCTGTCCATGAGGTTAAAATTTAGCCTGCATATACAGATGACAACAGCACGGTAGCGTAGCCATCTTGTGGCGTTAGAACCAGCAAGCTAGAAGTGACAGTGCTATGAAGATACCAAAACCAAGGAATGTCAGATTATCGAGGGGACCCCCTAAGTTGTTTGACAGCCCACCGATTCTCACCAAGGCGCATCATATCATCATCATACTCACGTGGATACAGTGTACAAGCACATGGAATCGCCAAGAGCCATGATAGTGGGAAAGCATCTGCGGCTGATCTGGTGGGGACGGTTAGTGCGGAGAGCTGTCAAACCTTATAACGGCGAGATGTCACATCGCTCGGGGCAGGTAACGCTGCCTATGCGATTGATCATAACTGAAAGGGCTGCCATACGTCGCAGTAGTACCTCTACATGGGACAGATAATGTGATAGCGGGCGCACGATGAGAAAGGAAACACAGGTTACAAAAGCCAGGGAGGTGGATCATCAGGGTAAGCACAATTTGAGGTTTGATAAAGCTTGAGATTTAATACCTTAAGGCACAGTGTCACTTAGACTCTGGCAACTTGCGCCAAAACTGGTCAAGTCCCTTAGCTGTTCTACGTACTGAGGTCTTGTGTGCTTCGTCAGTCTCTTCTCCCGGTGCACACAGCGATCATCAAATGTCATAAGATTTGGCTAGACAAGGGTGTCACCCCGTCTTTTAGAATCAGTCATACCATAATTGATTTGTCTGTGTATGAGTATGACATGCTTGAGAATTCAATGTCCCTTGTCCCTTGTCCCTTGAAAGGGGAACCAGAAAGGTCTGCTTTCAGTCAGAGAATGATAAGAAGTGCGACAAAGATTTAGAGCAACGGCGATTAGACGGCAAATAGAAAAGCACACATATCAAGCTAATGCCAGATTTATGATGCAGGCCCGTTGACCAGCCTCCTGCAGGAGAATGCTTCCTACTCCCATCAGCCCATTCAACAAGCCGCTGCCCACTCAGGTCCGCACTGATTCCATTGATACTGTTTTGATCAACTGAGTAAAATGGGCTGAGCTCTGTGACTGCCGAAGACGGGTGATGAGTCTGCAAGACAAGCTATAGTCTTTATGGTGTTGCCCGAAGGTCCAGGCCTGCAAAACTCTGCGATATGATATCGGATGATTGAATTTAATTTGACATTTTCTAATGCTTGCTTTTTGAATATTACTCGGTTCCGCATTATACTTTAACATGTCATTTTATTCAAACTTTTTGCTTCTGCGGCAAGACTCGGGTCTCTAGAATGCGAACCCGATGTAACCTCGCCTTCAGCCGCAGCGGATTCATCAAAAGCCTCACTGCGGAAAACTCGACAAGTCTCCATTCAAGATACGACGTATAGAGCGTCCTTTAAGACTTTAAATAACAAACCACTTCGCCGTCGGGGAATAAATCCAGAGGGAGAAATGTCCGAAGCTTATAATCTCGGCAATTTAGTAGACTGGTCTAGACAAATAAGGTAACGAGTCTTGCGCCCGCCGGTTACGAGAGGCTAAAGACAAGCTTTCAGGTAAGGTTAAAAAGTGTAACGTCGTGAAGCTCTAGAACTAAGTGGGAACGGACGGACCTGGGATTGTTTCAGCCGTTCCGTTTCGACCAGTGTTTAGCAGGAGGTTCTATAATGTTGACTAAACTGTTTGAGACTGGTTGGTTTTGGGGCATGGCATGATTATCATCCATCAGCCCATTGTGTTTGCTTTTTCATGTTTTGCATGTAATTTTTCGGCTAGTGAGAAAGGTATTGCCATAAAGTCCCGAGAGCCAAGTTGACGGTTCAGTGATCTGCACTTCAATCGTGGAGATCTTCCCAAGCGACGATTCACCGCTGATCAAGGAACATTTTCCTACTAATAAATTTCTCGCAGCAGAGCTTGTCTCTCGAGCGAGCGCCTTTTCCTATCGTTTCAGATCTCGGAAAAAGCGGCATGCAACCAATAATCCCCCTACGGCCCGAGACTCCTCGGTTAGCAACACATTAGCCAATACCCATGCTCGCATCACGTCTTGGCTACAGGGATCATATTTCTACCGGTTCCTTCTGGCGTGTCGATCTCTTGGGGAAGTCCTTCCGAGCTCCCTATTCCAGAGATTTGACATCGATTGGTACAGGTTATCTCCAGCGTATAATCTCCTTGGACTGTGCCGCAGATGCATGAAAATCAGTTACTAACAGTGCCTGTCAAAGGACCGAAAGAGAGAGAGACCTGCGTGAATTTCCTTTCTTTACCTCCGGTCCAATAACCTCTCACCGTTTTGAATCCTTGCTTTTTCCCTGCTGCATGTTGAGATTAATGATGGAGTGATTCGGATCAGTGCATGCATATTTCCCAAAAGTATGCTTGATTAGTTCTTTGTAAACCAACAGCGCCCTGTATCTGGTGGCGTCGTGAAGCGATCTGACATTGACCACCATAAGCACTTTACCCCTGGATTTGACAGTTTTTAGCCAGTTGCATATAATACCTGTCTCACAAAAGGCCCGGACATTTTTGGTGTGTCAGCTTGTGTGTGTGCCCGCCCCGGCACTGGATGCCTTTGTGAAGATTATGATGCTGTTTTATTTTGATTGTGCTGTAGTGTAATGACAGTGATTCTCATGTGCTGATTTCGGAACCGGCACCGCCGCACACAGGCTGTATGCAGGACGTCACAGCAGAAAGGCTTTGGCTTTTCATTTAATCGACGCCAACCCCATCTCGTTAGACCTGAATCTTGGTCTTGAATTTTTGAATCTTCTCATCTTTGAGTTAAAAAGTTTGCTTTGTTTCTTGAGATATGGCTGGTGTCGCTAAAGAGGCCGTGGTGGTAAGTTACCATTCCGATCTGCCCTGATCCACTGCCCGAGCAAAGATCTGCATTTCTTGGCAAGATTGAGACCATGACTCGCTTGCTAACCGCGATCTATGATGCAGCCCATCGAGGCCGTGCTTTTCGGAATATCAACGCTCCTCGTGCTCGCCCGTCTAGCCCTTCGAACAATCCGACAACACCAGAGTCTCACCGTCAGCGATTGGTTCCTCGTCGTCTCTCTTCTCGATGCAGCTGCGTTATTTGGGACAGACACTGCTGCGTATAACTTGGGAGGAATGGACGAATATGATCCGAGTGCACCGCCGCGGAGTATTGAAGATCAGATCACGTTGATGAAGGTGTCGTTTGCGGGAAACTATTTTTACGATACGGGTGTATACTTTCCGAAGCTGGCGCTGTTGGCACTTTACTTTAAGCTCATTCCACAGACGTTACCGCTGCTACGGAAGTTTCTCTATGGAGTTACTGCTTTGACGGGGTCGTTTATGCTCACGACTTGTTTCTTGGATACGTTTTGGTGCGGGCCTAACGTATCTGTCAATTGGGACCTTGATGGAGAGTGCAGCACGTTTGACTCAAAGACTGTCTTTCGGATTGATTGGGTTATGAACCTCATCTCGGACATGCTTGGTATGATCGGTTCAGTGGAATTCCATTCAAGTACTCACTAACATGATTGATGCAGTCTTTGCACTACCCTTTCCGCTTCTCTTCGGCCTTCAACTCAGCAGACGATACAAGGCTGGTTTGGTAGCAATCTTTGCATCTGGACTCATCACATTGGGAGCAAGCATTGGTCGATTTGCGACCGTCGAGGCAATCCATGCCTGGACAAACGTTTGTGAGTCAACACTATCTACTCCGAGTCCTTCACGACAGATCTTCTGACATTCTTAGACGTCCTCTCAATGACAGAGATCGCCGCCGCAATAGTCGTCGTATCTCTCCCCGCCCTCAAATCCCTCCTCCACGGCCTCGGCCTGCGCTCCTCCAAGCAAAATACCACACAGACAGGCTCAGGCTACAACAAACACTCAGGTACAGTGACGACATCGAGCCACTTCAACAAGCTGTCCAGCGGCCGTGACCACCACAGAGACCTGTACGCCTCGACGGCTCGCGTGGCGGCGGGCGCCGAAGAAGACTCGGGCAGTGAAGTGGAGCTGACCAACCTTCAAGGTATCTACAAGTCGGCCCGCATAAGCGTGACCTACCAGCGAAGAGAAGACGGTGACTGGCAGGGTAATTCGAGACGGGGATAGTGTGCTGTAAGATAAGTGCCAGTGCGGATGGTGGGATGGATGTAAGCGTTGCATTAGATATGCATGTGGACGGATCAACAAAAAGGGAAATGGCCGGGAATAAGAGTGACATCTCAGCTGGTTTGAGTAGCCCAAGTTATGTATAATAACTAAATATACAGCAGATAGAATACACCAGATCACCATAGGTCAGATCATCAGACGTGAAATTTTTACTATTCTTCGAATCCAATGCAGACTTATTATCGAGCTTTGTGAAGATCAACTAACAATACAATGAATCCCTTATTGGTGCATTAACAAAAAGGTCCCCTCCCTCCATCCCAAAACCAAAAGATCAACCAACACACACATCGTCTCAACGCTCTCCCCCTGTCAAATTCCTTTCCCATGTTACATCCGTTAGGCCCAGGTTTATTCTCGTTTGCATATCAACGGAACTCCGACCCGACCAATGACCACCTCTCGGTTACAACCCCTCCAGTTTTAGCCCCCATGTCGAAATACTAACCCTGGTTGTTTTCTCTATTAAAATCCCGTAACGCTGCTTTGGCGCGACTTGTGCCGTAGACTTGCAGCGGGTAAAACTCACCCCAGGGACCTTTTAGTGTTGCATTCTATGCAGTACCTCGTTCGATGCCCTTTTTCTCTTTTCTTTCTTCTGTAGCCGAGGTGTTGGTGCTGCAAGCATGCGGCGCATTAAATAAAGTAAGGACCATGAACTGGGAAATTTTAAAGTATACCTGCAGTCCTGTGAACCTTAATTCCTTTTCTTTTTCTCTACTGCCGCGAGTGCACCATTTTATTTTCCGTGGTTTTTGGACTGGAAGACAATTGGATTTCACAATGGCGTTCTTTATCGACGGAAAGGACTGCATGGTAGGTCACTCCAGCTATTGATCTTGATGTCTGATTGGGTGCTCACATGTGTTAAGATCTCGGAATGGATCTTGCTGGTAGCTTCTTATGTCTTCGTCGGTCTTCGAATCTACGCCCGTCTCTTCCGTGCGCGTGAGAAGCTGACTTGGTCCGATTACCTGCTGCTTCTATCCGCCGTCGATGCTCTCGCCCTCATCATCTGCGACACTCTGACTTTCCAGATGGGTGTCATGGATGTGTATGAGACATCCGTGAAGCTGTCCAAGGTAAGATCACCTCAAACTCCACAACTCATCTCGCGACTAACTTGTCATCCAGATTTCATTCGCCTCCAACTACTTTTACGATGTCGGCATGGGTTTCCCCAAGATGAGCATGCTTGCCTTCTACTGGGCCTACTTCCTCCCCTCCACCGGCATGAGCTCCGGTATGCGAAAGGCCTTGTACGGTATCACTGCCTTTGTTTGCGCATCGTACATGGCGATTCTTTGGGATGATACTTTCTTCTGTGGAAAGGATGTTTCCGTTCAGTGGTCTCAGGAGGAGGGTGCTTGCAGTGTCTTCTATGCACCAGAGCCTTTCATTCTCAACTTTACACTGAATTTGGCCTGCTATGTTGCCGGTAAGTTGACGTGATGATGCTCTCTTGTACACGTCGCGCTGTACCGAATGCTAATGGGATCCTTAGTCTACGCCCTCCCTCTCATCCTGCTGGTCCAGGGTGTTCTCCAGCCTTCCAAGGGTGTCACTGCTACTTTCGTGCTTGGAGCACTGACTATCTGCACCACCATTGTGCGATTTGTCACCCTCAAGGTTGGCACTGGCCAAGAGAATCTTGTTTGTAAGTCTTGCGCTGCTCAAACAATACCTGATCAGAGTCTGACATCTCTTACTAGACCCTATGAGTATGCTTGAGATGGCACTCGCTATTACTGTTGTCGCACTACCAGGCCTGAAGCCACTCGTGGATCGCTCCCCAAAGCATGAGACGAGGAGCGAGGTTATTCAGATTAAATACTAAGAAAGAATGATATTTTACCTAGCCTAAAGTGTTAAGTTTAGTTTAAGCTCTATAACCTTTTAACAAATCTACCAAGCCTCTCAGTCTTTTTCTCTTCTTGTTTCTCCGGGCTTGGGGACGCTGTCATTGCCCTAGGAATCCCTTCTACCACATGAAGCCAGGAATACCTTGAGTGTAAATAAGAATATTTTGTTGGTAGCGCAGGATTAGACGGGTTAAGAGCTGCATGGACCAGAGCGGATTCATGTTGTATAGCAAGCTCGCGGCACCCCAAACCCCGTGCATCTTTGGCCTTATTATTCGCGCCGTTCCCAATCAAGACATTCAGCACGTCTAAATGGTCGTTAATTACGGCAACTAGTAGAGGCGTCTGGCCCCCAAATGCATCACATGGGTCTACCGAGGCACCAGCCTCTAGCAATGCTTCCACGACGTCAGCAGCGCCTGCTTGAGCGGCATGATGAAGCGGTGTGAAGCCAAATGTGTTCTTACGCTCGATATCAGCCCCGTTCGCAACGATCATTTTAACTACCGCTACACGTTTACATCGGCAGGCTTCCTCGAGAGGAGAGTAACCTTCTTGACTTGTTGCATCGAGGCTTGCTCCACAGGCGAGCAGATTATGCACAATTTTTAGAGAGCCTTGCGAGATGGCGTGGAAAAGAGACTTGGTCAGGTCGCATGACGTCGGTAAACGCATTCTTCGTGATGATAACCGCAGACTTAATTCCCCTATCAATGAGACCAGCCCCAAAGCTACAGAAGCTTGTAGGAAATCACCCCAGTCGACAAGGTGAAATCGATGTCTTCTCGGAAGATACAAGGCGTCTTGAAAGCTGTACCAAAGTTGAATGAACTGCGGTCCGTCATGAATAAAGACGTCGAGAACAGAGTTCATGGCAATTCTATTTTCTTCAGCAACGCCAAGATGCCACTCAAGAGCCTCAACGGCGTATTGAAAGAGCGGGAGACAGGAGAACACAGTTTTGATCACAGTCGCCACATCAGTGCTGGTAGATTCACTGTCTAGACTGTTCATAGACTGCCCTGGTTTTTGTGTGACTGAGGTAAAACCAGCCATCAGCTTCTGCTTCTGACGGCTCCAACGTCTTTTATTGTCATCGACGACTGGAAGCGGTTGGACCGATTCGACCCATTGTAAAAAGCTCGATTCAGACTGCTGAGCGCATTGTCTCAGCATTGCCATAGAAGGGCAAATTACCATCTTTTTCTGGGACAAATACTGTATGCAAGTGATGGCAATCTGATGGTGCATAAGGCCAGTCATATATGCAGGGTCCGTCATAGGTTGCAGTATTACGAGTCCTTTCTTCAACAGGAACCACGGCACGGTCTGGTGGATAAACTGAACTCTGTACGAGTCGGTCTCATAAGAAACCTTTTGAATACCCAGCAATCCGCGCGAGCGACTTCGAATAAACCGTTCTTGTTGGCCGCCATGACCAATGAACCAAGATGATCGCTCCCATGATTCAAAGGTCACACAGGATTGACTAGGGCCGAATTGCATGGCAAAGCATAGTTCGAGAGGCGTCAATCTCCGGGCAGCCATGAGCACCCAGCTCAGAATACGAAAGGTTTCCAGGCGTTCATTACTGGTGAGCTTGAGGAATACCTGCGTGTAGAGACCGTCGAGTTCTCGTGGTGTAGCATTTAGCATGGCCATTTTCCCCTGCAGCGTCTCCCCGTCGTCATCTGCCTCCAGAATTGAGCTGGTAACAAGATCGACCCAGAGAAATACACCACCAGCTCTTTCTAGTATTGATTGCATCATTTTCTCATCATTCGGGTTTCCGGAGGATCCCGAGAGCTTCTGATGTGTGAATGTCTCGATATCGACGCGGTTGTGATTCTCAACAAAGAGCTCCAGACAGTTTTCCATACTTATGCTGGGATAATGTCGACTAGACAAACATATCCTTAACTTGTTTGAGTCTTTGGCGTTGGCGGGAAGGATTTGCTGCTTGAAAAAGAACACCAAGGCACGAACCTCCTCTGCAGAGCCTTCGTCCAGTCCATCCAGAAGCAGGATCGTTGGCCGCCAGTTTTGGAGTTTAGACGAGATCTCAAAAGCTTCCATAAGTTCTCGGAGCTCCCAACCCAAACTGCGGCCTTTGACAAACTGGTTATCCGATGCTGTCATAAATTCCTCAACAAGGGTGCGATTCTGCTTGAATATCTGGTATAGAATTGCGCGCAACAACCCAGTACCGGACTTTTCCAACGCTGTTCCGGATCCATCATAGAAAAACGAAGCAAGAGTTAGCGGCTCGGCGTCTGACCTGACCTGCAACTCTTGCAGCGTGCGTTTCATCAACACAGACTTGCCAGCTCCAGCCTTGCCTTTGATCCAGAGAAAGCGATGTGTGCCCTTTAGCCATTCTTGGTATTCTTCGGTCTGAAAAAGCCAATTCCCGGTGCCTTGGCATGGCCTCTTGATAACAATATGTCGACGATACATTTCAGGAAACTCCAATGACTCTAGAACTATATAGCCATAGGTAAGCATTGATACACGTTTGCGAAATATTTGTCAGAAACCTACGCTTTTGACAATTTTGATTGAGGATTTTCGCCGCTTCGTTATTCCCCCTTCGAGCTAGAGTTGCAATGTTAGGAGAATAACGCTTGAGAAGATTCATGGAATCGACATACCAATGAATTCGTTCAACGTAGGTGTTGGTCCAAGTGAGGGCACAACAGTTAGAAGCGCTTTTGCATACACAGCAGCGGTCATAGCCGCGTATGGCTGCCACCGCTTGTTCTTATGCGAATCGGCGTAGTCGCATATTCCACGGATTACAAGACAAGGGAATCGATTCATCAGGCCAGCAGCTTCCATTTCAAAACATAAAACACCTCCAAGATCAGAGCTCAATCTATCTCGTTCAACACCATCTCGCATAACCTGGTTACCTGACGCAATGGTGCCTCGGTGTACATTGATTCCTAAGCCTTTGCGGACAGGTCGCTTGATGAGATGTTCTTCTAAACAGTTGTCGCAATCAGGGCCACCGACATGGCTGTAGCTTGAGTGGTACAGACAATCGGGTCCGGCATAGTCGCGCGAGAAATCTGGTAAATGCTTGAATCCAGATATATGTTTCGAAAATATATCATGAGACCGAAATTGACGAGCTTGGAGCTGCGCAACGGCCTCGAGAAGGGCTGTCGGTGGCGAATTCAAGAAGCCGGTTCGCTCGAACGTATTAGGCCGCGTTTTCCCCAGGTCATACTGAATGACTCCACCATGCATCATCTGAGGTTGACTGACGACAACGTCTCCAAGACGAATATCATTAGCATCACTAGGTACTCCACCTCCGATGCCCACCATCAAGCCGAACTGGATCGAAGGAAAATCCCTCTGTATTTGAATTGCGGTAGCAGCTGCGGAGTTGGTGCCTAACTGACCAGCTGGAAGGCCAGCGAGGACAACATTGTGATCGCCAACTCGACCCAGAGTGTATAAGGAAGCGGCTTTGTCAGTTTTGCCTTGCTCGTCATCGAAATAGTCATGCTCCTCGTCCAGTATTTCCTGTGCCGCTGCCAGTTCAATAGGAAGAGCACAAATCCATCCTACCTTGTAGTCTTGGCGTTGGAGGACTCTGTTGGCCATGATCTTAGCTCCAAGACAAGCGCGCTATTGAATATCAGGATCTTCTGGATGGAAATGGCTATAACAATATGGAACAATAATTCGCATGTCATACCTGGTCAGAGGTGAAGAAGCGGGGAAATGTTGATTTTGTAATCAGGCTGCGGCTGAGTGTTGTTATCCAGTGGCGCAATGCGAGTGAGACAAGGCATTTTGTTAAAAGTTGGGATTACTATAATTAGTCCACTTAGCTACTGGCTAGCCAAAGCTTACATAGTCCATGAGTTCTTTAGTTCCTAAAATGTCAAGGCACTTTACGAGAAATAAAATAGTACATCAAAGCCTTGCTAACAGGGCCTTGAGCATCTGCAATGCTAATGTAGTGTGTGGCATATTGCGCAGTGGGCTCAGAATAGATGTTCAGATTTGAGAAAACAACAAGCAAGGCCCTTACCCTAAGAGCCTTTACGGAGAAGGGTCATCAGGGGGCGCTCATCATCATGATTTGACTGCGACATACAGTTGTTAGTTAGCTAATGTGAAGTGGCAGAAGCGCAGTATAATCGATTGGAGGACAAAAACCTAGCGTGCCTTTGCTTATTGGCTAAATAAGAGATATTGGAAAACATTAAGAGATTAACTTCGCCGGACTTTATTCTTTTCCAGTTCCGATGCGTTAGCAATATCCACAATGGTGGCTTGGTATCTTATCTCTGCGGCTGTGTTTAGACGTTCAAGCGTTTGTGAGTACTCTGTATATTGCGCGTTTACTGATCTCCTCTACTACTTGTAGGGTAAATCAATCGCATTCAAACAAGATACCTCTTAAAAGAGTCAACAACTACAAAGAGAATGAAGCATCAAGATATGTAAGCTCAAAGAAAGATCCCTTTAACCAGTTAAATGATGTCAAAAAAGCTGGCTGTGATTATTCCATTCCCAAGTCGGGACATAGAAAGTCCCGAACCAACCATAAAAATTAAACAATGACATCACGGCTCAGGCCTCGTCGGGACTTACACTCACCCGAAAGATCATTTAGTAAATGTCTAACCAATCACACTCACGAAAGCGTATCGTACGTGGAAGATCGGGAGGTAGCAAAGTTTATTATTTTCGTAGGATTTAATTACTCGATAATTGATTATAAAAGATAACCAAAACCCATCGATGTAAATACAAAACACCTTGACTCACTCATCTCTACCACTTTTCAGTCCTACAACGCCTTGTAATACCTACTCAAACATGGGAGTCTCAACTGTTCCACCAATCGCAATCATCGGCGGTGGCCCATGCGGCCTTATGTTAGCTCGTCTGCTCCAAACCGCAAGCATCAATTATGTCGTTTTTGAGCGCGACGAATCTCCAACATCTACCCTCAAAAGCCAAGGCGGTACGCTGGACATACACAAAGACTCAGGCCAAGAAGCGCTTCGTCGCGCCGGCCTTTATGAAAATTTCAAGTCATTGGCCCGATACGATGCAACAACAATGACCTTGATGGACTTTCAGGGGAAGTTTCGGAGTTCATTTGGAGGCGATGATGGCGGTGATAGACCAGAGATCGATCGTCAGCAACTGCGACAGTTGTTACTCAATTCTTTGCCAACTGATCGTATTCGCTGGGACAAGATCCTAGATGCTATTCATCAGAAAGAAAATGGGGAAGCGTGTGATTTGACTCTCAAGTTTCGCGATGGATCGACCGAGAGTGGCTTTCGACTTGTTGTCGGAGCAGATGGTGCTTGGAGCAAAGTGCGCTCCCTCGTGAGTATTAATGACCCATTTTAGTCAGATTAACAAGCTAATATTATTCACAGGTCACTGACGCCAAGCCCATGTATTCTGGTAGATCATTCATTGAAGGCAGAATATCCCCGGACAACGCACAATACGAACTCGCGCAACAAATAGCAGGCAAAGGAACAGCCATGGCAATGAGTGCTAAATCCAACCTTGCCATTCAACAATTATCCGATGCCTCATACCGGATATACATGGGCGTAGTGGCACCAGAGTCCTTGACGCGTCCCGGTGGCGATGCTGATCCAAACGATATGGTCAAGGCGCGAAAAACAATGCTTGGTCCAAAAGGCTTTTACGAGACTTGGACTCCAGACTTGAGATGTTTAATCGAGGCATCAGAGGGACCGTGGCGACCATGGCCACTTTATCGCCTCGATAAGACCTTGTTCTCTCGTGAGGGAAATGTACACGACGGTCAACCTAGATGGAAACGCGTGCCCGGCGTTGTTCTTCTCGGAGACGCCGCGCATCTTGCTACTCCAAATGGCGAAGGAGTGAACCAAGCTATGTATGACGCGCTGGTACTATTTAACCAAATCATTGCTGAAACGGGGGCTCTTGAAGGTAGCTATGATCAGAAAGCTGATGCAGAAGCTCTAGAGCGCGCTATTGTTGCTTATGAGGAGGAGATGCGACCTCGAGCCTACGAGCATATCCAGAGCAGTATTGACATGGAAGATATGATGTATGCCGATGACGGGGCTCAGCGCATGATAGAGGCTTTCAAGTGTGCTCATGGCGATAGTTAGTCTCACCGCTACGCACCCCTTAGAGATAGAATAACGAGTCCTCCCCTCTTTAACAATGCCAGGGGTCTTTAAACCACGGACCGAAACCGTATTAATTCCGTCCATGGCAGTACACTCTTATTCCAACCAGTAACAGCCTCTGAATTTCGGGTTACTTCCCCCACACGTTTCCGTAGCGCATACCCAATCTAGATGACGTTAGCTCCCGTAACCTTTTAAAAAGCCGAAAAACCCACATAATCTTCGGGTTGTGGGAGGTCTAGGTGAACGCGAATGCTTCATTATGCCGCCACGCAAGGCTGAGGCGGATGAATCCACTCGAGTGGGTGTTGCGTAACGCACGTGCAAGCGTGTAAATCTTCGAGCCACCAATACGATGGAATGCATTACATATAAGAGCTAACCTAATCGCTTCTCATTAAGCTTCTTTACAACCTTCTCACTCATCAATTCTTTACTCAACATGGTCTCTTTCAAGTCCCTCGCCTCGGCGGGTTTCGTCCTCGCTGGTCTTGTTTCTGCTCATCCTGGTGAGAAGCATGATCATCAGAAGATCAAGAGACAGATCCAGACCCGTGATACTATCGCCAACTTGGGTCAGAGGTCATTGAACGTGTGCTCTGGTTCTCTGCATGCCAGAGAATTAAAGGCTCGTTCGATTGCTCGTCGAGCAGAAAAGGTTGAGAAGCTTCGTAAGAGACTTGGCATCAAGACTGGTATGCCACGAAATCCCCTTCCGATTTGTTACTGGTACTAATATTTAATAGCCGCCAAGAAGCACCGCCGCGATGAAGATGATATTGTCAAGTGGGAAGCTGTCAACCACAACAAGACCGGAGTCTCAGAGAGTAACATGTTCACTCCTCTCGAGACCGTTTTTGGTGCCAACTCCAGCTGCATCCTGTCTCCCGAGATCACTGCCGGTCCATACTACATTGTCGGCGAATACCTACGTTCCAACGTCATCGAGAAAGAGTTCTGCGACGGTGTCCCTCTATTCCTCGAAGTCCAATACGTCGATGTTTCTACATGTGCTGGAGTCCCCAACTTGGCCACTGACGTCTGGAACTGTAATGCCACTGGTGTTTACTCCGGCGTCAGCTCTCAAGCAGGGCTGAACACCACTTTCCTTCGTGGTATTCAGATCACCGACCACGATGGCGTTGTTCAGTTTGAGACCATTTTCCCTGGTCACTATGAGGGGCGTGCTACTCATACTCATCTCCTCACTCACGCCAATGCATCGGTGTCTTCCAATGGCACAATTCAAGTCTACAACAGTCCTGTTCAACACATCGGTCAGCTCTTCTGGCCGGAGAGTCTCCGTGAAGAAGTTGAGGCTCTTTCTCCTTACAACACCAACACTGTCGAGGTGACCACCAACGAGGAGGATATGTGGTCTGTTCTCCAGGCCGATGAGTCTTATGACCCCTTCCCTCAGTACGTTTACCTTGGAGACTCTGTCCAGGATGGAATCTTTGCTTGGATCCAGATCGGTATCAACACTACTGCGGACTACACCTCCGATGAGTACTACGGTGTTGCCGGATACTTGGCTAGCGATGGTGGCCATGCTTTGGATAGTGGTATTGGTGGAGGCGGCGGTGGCGGCCAGGGAGGTCAACCTCCTTCTGGAAGTGGAACCCCTCCTGCTGGCCAGCCCACTGGAACTCGTTCTGCCTAAGCTACTAGAGCTAGGCTTTCTCCGTGGTTAGTGAGACCGTAGAGTAATGGTCTGGGCAGCTTAAGGTGAAGGCAACCAGTGGATCAATAGATGTTGCTCCGGGGCTGGTTGCTGATGCAGGAAGGGAAGTCGAACCGTGTAACAAGTAGAATCTATCGATTAGGAGATTAAGTAAAGCGTGCTAAGTTAGGTTAAGAATTTGAGTATCTTTCGACATGTCCATTAACTACTGGTCTTTCACTTTATCTTTTGCTTATTCTTGGTTCTGTCATGTCTACCTCCATATTTTCATGAGTTCCTAACCTGGCTTGTTGCTTCTGGTGAGTTGAATGCTCAGTAAGGTCTACGCAAAACGCCAGTTGGTCTCAATTTGTATTCTGGGGTTTCGGGATGGTTAAAAGTCAACATGCCTTGATTAAAACAGGTTTCTAGTATTTTCCAGTCTCCCAATGCGACAGGTGCTGCCCATCGTCTACTGGATTAGGCCCAGTCGCTGCGTTTGTTTGCTGGCCAGGAGGCAGCTCCGGACTACCAACTGTTCTCACCCATGTCGACTGCATAGCTCCATCGTCGCGTAAGATCCAGTATGCCAGGGGAGAAGCGCACCCGATATCCCAAGCCCATCCCTGAGTATCAATACCTTGACTCAATAGAAGAACGAACGCAGGAGCATCGCTATGCGAGTACTGGGTGCTCACGGGCAGAACATTGAAGGTAACTTGCGAAACTTGCGGGGCTGTGGCGTTAGGACTGTAACTGAGTGGATTTGTTGCCGTGGTCAGGCCATTCCGTCCTGCAGTGCTGTACAGGAGAAGAGGCAAACCACCAGCTCGCGAGTATATCGTCGCGAGACCGTTGAGCGGGTGGTTTGTCTCGTCAAACCTGAACTCTACCTCAGGGTAGATACCTTCCGCGTCGTCACATGCGGCAGGGTAGACCTCGTAAGGCGGGTAATCTATGTCAGTCAGTGCCTGGAAGTTTGGCCCGCCTGCTATTGGGTTATAGTTCTTGACGTGGGAATTGTTACGCCACATTCTGAACCAATTGGTCAGGTTCGACCCTTCGTCCTGGTAGTTGAGCTTGAATTTCTTAACGAATGGCGGAAAATGATCATACGCCATGCTGAAGACATTGTTTGCATTGGCGGTGAATTGTTTCGAGAAGTTCTGAACTTCATTTTTGATCTCATCGAGTGTAGTAGTCTTGTGTGCGAGTTCTGTTGAATTTGGGTCAGCTTAATGATTGGATTCTATAAGGCTCGAAAAGCTGAAATACTGGCTTACCTTGCAACGCGATTATCTGACAAATCAAAGCAAATCCCGCCCTGCTGAGTGCCCACCCGAGGGCTCCGTCAAAGTCATCCAGGTAGTTCTTGAGAGTGAATGTATATTTTCCATTGGCATCTGGAGTGTACATCTTATCATAGCTTTGATCATGCCATAGTTGAATGAGAGGGGTTGCTCCAGACTGCCCAGGAGGGACTTCACCCTGCCCTGTTAAAACATCGAAGAAATTCTGGACGATATCCTCAGCACCTCCTTCGCCCTTGTTATTAAAGGCTACAAGATAGCTGTTGATCTGTTCGGTATCATTGTTTTGGACTGCAGGAATATAATACTTCTGCCAGCCATCAAGGATGGTGAGAGAAGAGTGCAGCATCTCGATATTGGCTAGGTTCTCCTGTTGAATCTGCGTGGACTGGAGAGTATCTTGTATGCTCTTCAGCGCGGCCATGATCTGATTTTGACGATCTTGGGCGAGTTGGGCAGCTGACTCTGCCTCATGCTTTTCGATCAAACTGATGGCGATTTTGGCGACAGTGCCGGCGGCTTGAAAAGCGGCGGCGGCCATGACTGCTTGTGAGCGTTTGGTAAAGTGAAAGACGAGGAGATAGGATTGGGAGGGTAATGGGATGTGTTGACGTCTATCGAGCAGTTAATCTTGACTGCTGCTAAATATATGCAGATGCTTTGCCTCCCATGCATGAGCTAGGTCGAGCTTGGTGGCTGAGTCGTTCTTTTAAGAAGGTCTAACTGCAGTGTATCAATGCAAACACGGACAAGTGCGTCGTGGAATGCGTTATCGCGACGTTAAACTGCCGAATCAGCTTAATTCTTTTGGAGTGCATATTTGGTCTCGAACGGCCTGTGGACTATAAATGCCTGAGTGCGGTGTAGACAGAGACACCAGTGGACCCAACCATACTTAGTTGAGTGTCGCTGGTGGCTCACTAGGCTTCTGAAGATGGCTTTTTAGGTGCGTTTATTTGCTCCAAGTGGGGTAACAACACACGCTATTGCCCAACTATCGCACGTATGCATATTTTAGTAGCTCCCAAACCTTTGTCCTCCTATCAACCGAAACATCAGTGCAGGTAGTCAAGCTTTGGCATTGGTCTAGACCTAGCGCTCTAATGTGATACATCAAGCCATTTTACCGACTATTGAAAAACTTTCCGAATTGAGCTATATCCAGCTTGCGAAGGGTGCTGGTTTATGAACCCTTGAGAACAGGACCGGCTCCAGGTTCCTTATGCCAAGTGCCAAGCTTCCTAGCGTAACCCATCGAGATTATATCACAGCTCAAATCCCGGTTCAAGCTCCCAGTCGTAAAGAAACCTAACATGAACACGATCACTCAGGAGGCCGGCGGTTACCCCGACTTTCACTTCCTCATCTGGCACCAGATCGATGAAGTTGTTGTCAAAGACCAAGCTCTTACCATCATTGCCAGATGCACTCAACACAACTCCTTTAACCGGTGCATTTGCTTTCACAATAACTGCTGATCCATCATCCACAATATGCGTGGTGACCTTGAGATCAGAAGACATGTGCACATACTTGAGAGGCTCTGGCCAGCTCACCCATCTGGCTAGTTGTTCTCCGGATGAGACATCTCGTATATATGCAACCAAGACCGTTTCATCCGGGTTCGGAATCTTCAAACCGGACAGAAGTTCACTTGAACGGTTTCCTTTCAGAACATGTTCCTTTGACGCCACCGCATCATTCCATTGGATTAACTTTCCGCTTTGGATATCAAATGCCTTGACCTCTAGGTTGACTCTCATCTCATGCAGATGGCCATTGACAGCCCAAACGTCCACCTTGTGCTTTTTGTCGAGATAACCAGTCGTGATATAAGGTGGCTTCTCTGTAACGACTCGTTCCATCCCAACAACTACCTTATCCAGTGCTCGCTTAGTAATGTAGTAAGCAGGTTTGGGATTCATGTCTACATCAACGAGTGCCCAGCTAATACCAGGCCAGATGTCATTCAGCTGCCAGACCAAGACACCACCACAGTTCTCTTCTCCAGGCCCTCGGAATTCACGTCGCCAGCAGTTATAAGCATAAACCATTGCTTCGGCCTGAAGGAACTGCGTGCAGTACACAAAGTCTCTTAGAGGATTCATACGGAAGCGGTAGTTCTCGCCCATGTACATCGGGTACCGTCTTTGATGACCAGGGCCTTTGTCGTGGACATCAAAGGTCCTCGACTGTGCATGGCGCTCTTTAGGAGATGTGATAGCTCGGTGAAGAGTCTGGAGGCTGGGAGCTGACTCGAAGCCAAATTCTGAGATGAAGCGAGACATGTAGGCTTTGTAGTCCTGGTAAGGCGACATCTTGCCATGCCAGACATCCCAACAGTGCGTGTCACCAACCGTTGTGTCGTTGGAGAAGCTTCCGCCATACGGAGAACTAATCCAGTATGGGACATCAGTGCCTGATGCTTTGATGACGGAAGGGAGAGTGCGTTCGTAGATCTCGCGTGCTGGGAATGTGGTCTTGTCCCATGGACCGGTAGTGTCACTGTAGTCAACGTCCCAGCACCGATCTCCGTCTGCGCACATGTAATCCTCGTTGTTTCCGCACCACAAGACGAGAGAGGGATGATGACCAACACGCTGCACTTGCTGTTCCGCTTCGATCTTGACGTTGGCGACGAAGTCTGGAGAGGCCGGGTAGTTGCCGCATGCGTATAAGAAGTCTTGCCAGACCATGATGCCTTCACGGTCACATATATCATAGAAGTCGTCGCTCTCGACAATCCCGCCACCCCAGACGCGAATCATGGACTGGTTTCCTGCTTTGGCAAGAGTGATCCATTTCTCGTAGGTACTCCTTGACACTCGTGGTAGCATGAAGTCTGCGGGAATCCAGCATGAGCCTCCGCTGAAGAGACGAATGTTGTTGACTTCAAAGACGAATGAAGTGCCTGGTTGGTCTTTGAGCGGGTGTTGTAGTAGACGCAGTCGTCTGATACCCAGCTTCCTGGTCACAGTATGATTGGGGATGCTGACTTGAAGGAGATAGAGATTCTGCTCTCCATACAAAAATGGGTACCATAGCTTTGGTTTGTTGAGCTTGACCGTAAATGAAAGGGCTCCTTTAATAGATTTCGATGCTTTATCATCAACCACAATGGCCCCTGTATTAACATCCAGTAACTGAACCTGAACCTCATTGATACTATCGTGACCCTCTAGCTGGGCTTCGACTTTGATGTCCACCGAGGAGAGATCTGGCGCAACATCTTGGGTGACTTTGAGATCACAGATTCTTGACTCGTAGACCTCCAAGTAAATGGGCTTCCATGGACCGCAAGTGTTGACGGCTGGTCCCCAGTCCCAACCCCATTGATACTGAGCCTTCCTGACAAAGAGTCTCTCAGACCCGCCAAAGTTGACACCTCTCCCAACCTTGAGCGTCTTGTATCCAATACGCTCACGTTCGGAACGACCATATGCTGGAGCAGCTCTGAAGCGGAGCTCAAGAACAGAAGGTTTGTCTCTACCCTGTATCAAATCGGTGACGTCGATACGATGAGACCTATGCATGTTGTTGCTGAACAAGATATGAGAATCGTTCAGATACACGTCAACCACTGTATCAAGGCCATCGAACACCAGCTCTGCCTTTTCGGCCGATTTTAGATCGAGTGGGGAAATCTCCTCGGTGCGAAATGTCCAGTCGGCATCATTGACCCAAAGGCACTTCAGTTCGTTGATGTCAATATAGGGATCGGGGATCAGCTCGTGATGCAAAAGATCAATATGAGCGACAGTTGGAAACTGAGCGACAGGTCGAAAGGATGAAGCAGCGCCATCGTTTAGAGAACTGGCTTGCTTGAACTTCCAACCTTTATCCAAGTGAATTTGATGCACCATGATGACTGCCAGAGACAGGATCTTCTGAGAATAGTGAATGAAGTGTCTTTTCTGAAGAACGTCGGACAGTGGATGCGGGGAACCTACAACTTATGTCCTGACTGTGGGGGTTACACCGGAAGTGGATTAAGCAACCACTCGGCGATTTATCCGTGAGGAAATGATTGATGATCAGATGTGCGCAGTCTTACATTGGTAGGTGAAGTGTCCGATCTCCACCAACAGCTAACTACGGCGGCAATATGTAGATCCGCGTTAGCTGCAGGTCGTGGGCCTCAGTTATATGGCTATTCAGTTACTGGAAAATATTCAACTCGATTAATGAACTAAAGTATAGCGTAATCGAAATATGTCTCAAGCCGGGTTACAATCATGTAAGAGATCACAGTACATGTAGACCTAAGCCTTTACCTTTTCGTTCTCACTGGTAATAGACAAGGTCTTAGTAGCACCCGAGGCCTCAATGGCGACTTCGTCGTCAAAAAGAGCTGAAATCTCGTCAAGCGTCATTCCTTCAGTCTCGGGGAAGAATAGGGCGAAGAAGATGGCACAAATAATTGTGAAAGCCATCATGATCAGATAAAACCTCCAACCGATGGTTTGGAAGGCAGTCGGCGCAGCCTCGAGAAGGGTAAGAGAGCCAACAAAGGAACCGGCACAGGATATCGCAAATCCCTTGCCTCGAAGATGAGTAGGCCAGATTTCAGAGCCATACACATAAGTCGAGGCATCCATGCATGTAGAATAGAAGGTGAGGTGCAGATATAAGAAGAAGACACCTGCCGAATTACCGGCTTTATTGGTCGTACCCCCATACACAGCAACCATGATGCTTACACCAAGAAGCGAGATGGCGCAGCCGATGAGACCGGTCACCATCAGCCATTTTCTTCCGACATAGTCAAGAAGAACGGCATTGATAGCGTTGCAGACAAGGCCTTCAGTTAGCCATCCAGCCGAGAGCGCCAGACTTGCAGAAGCGCCATGTCCAAGAGCTGCATACAGTAAAGGGCCATAGTTGTTGATGACAGAAGTTCCCGTAAGCTGGCCAGCAAGAAGAGTGGTGAAACCAATCAGGGCGCTCTTCCGGTAATGAGGCACGGTGAAGAGGGAGGCCCAAAACGACGGCAGGTGACGCTCAAGCTCTACCTGAGCGCGGATCTGGGCAAATTCGGCCCTGGCCGCATGGTTGTCGGGATCGCTTGGATCTCTATAAATACGCTGTAGAACAGCCTCTGCTCTTTCGTGCTGATCGTTGTCGATGAGCCATCGGGGAGACTCGGGGATGAAGTAAACACCGCATGCCAAAATGAGCGGAGGCAAGCACTGTATGGCCAGAGGAGGACGCCACTGAGCCCCGTCTGCGTTGACGAAGTAGAAACCGAATCCGACCCAAGCCGATGATGAATATCCCACCAAGATCGAAACACCGTGAAGACCCACGAGGAGGCCACGAGCATGAGGAGGCGCAACTTCACTCTGCCAAAGAGGTACAAGCATGGCGAGACCGCCGATAGCCAAGCCCGTTAGGAATCGTGACACGAGATACATGGCCAAATGGACAGATCCAGCTTGGAGACCACCACCAATGACAGCGAGTACACTTGCCAGGAACATGGCCTTGCATCGACCGAACTTGACAGCGACGGCTCCAAAGCTCAAGGTGCCAGTGAGGCTGCCGCCCTGGAAGAGCCCGTTAATGGCGCTAATGAGAGCTGCTGCATTGCTGGCTGTGTCCAGACCGAAGTAGTGAAGAAAGGATGGGTGACCGAGGGTTGATCCTATGATGGCGGAGCAGTATCCGTAGGTGATGCTTCCAAAAGTCGCAAAGGCAATGATCTGTTGGTAAAGAGGTTAGGTCTTGTCTTGCAATTTGATGGAGTAGAATGTACAAGAATATTGTAGCCACTTAGTGGTTTGCCACGAAATTTGATGAGTGCCATGATGTGGTATCAGAAGCTGGTTGCTGCAATAGGTGATGATGTGCAGGACAGTTATTCTTCGACTCATCTAGATCTCGTGGGCGCATTGAAAGGTTCAAATACTCGTACCACTGCCATGGCTTGTCTCATGCTACACTATTGCAAGCTTAGCAACACAATACGGTGGTTCACCCATGGTGGCTATCTAAGTTGCTTGTTGTACTATTCCACAAATAGTCAAGGCTAGATAGCAGCGCTGGATAATGCTTACCCGGATAGAGATTGCCAATCGGCTTTCAAGTTGAGGAGTGCCGCTCGAGATGGACTCCGCTCTTGGCTGTGCTAGCACGCGGGGATGAAGCTTATCATGGGATCGCCCTTGGTGATATGAAGACATGCTGGGTAATGCTTAGCCAGCATTGTTGCTTCAACATTGGTGACCTATCTAAAGCCCAGGAACCTCATGTTCGGTAATTTGTTAACGAAATGATCTATCTAACGATATGTGTATTGTGTGTATAGATTGTAGCTGCACGGCTGTACTCGGCATTATATAGCCTTACCTACATCATCCCCTACCCGAACCTCAATTTTATTCTCCATTACTGACGTAACTATCTTTGGAGACTCTACCGGTGATTCTCTCACTACAGTGGTAGAAACTCCTTTGGAAAAGATTGGCATGTTGAACTGTTGGGGTACGTTGTCGAGCTTGACGCATGAGGTTGACGATTCGCTAACGATTAGATGATAAAACACCTTCAGCCACTTCTCAAATATCACACCTACTGCCAAGGTGAACAAGTCCATATAGCTGCCTGTCCATTCAACGGAAAGTGGACAGAATCAGCCGCTGAGCCCTACTCGGTCTTTTCCGAAGCCAACGAAGCCACAGCCAGTCGCATGCATGCACTTGAGGGCGCTGTATACGTCCTCGTGACTAACCAGCCCTTATCAGGCCGAAGGTGCCAAGCTGAGCAGTGAGGGCCAAGGAAATGCAGACAAGGATGGTCTCATGCTTGCTGGAGGTGATGGCGCCGTAGCTGTCTTTGGTCCGGATGGTCGACAGCTGACTGAACCCACTGATCCGTTGTTTGATGGTGTTATTTACTGTGACATTGATCTCGACAAGATTGACTACGCGAAAGCCCTGACTGACTGTGTCGGCCACTACTCACGACCTGATCTGCTGCGACTGGTTGTTGATGATCAACCCAAGAACTATGTAGTTCACGCATCTGATGGACCGACAAATACTCCTTACCACACTGGTACAAGTGCAGAGACGCTTCTTTCTGCCCATGAGAGTTTGGATGAGCTCCTTGCGAAGAAGGCCAAGAAGGAGGCCATAAGCTGATTGAATGGATGTTCAGATAATTCGCAATCGGGAAGGACGAATGAAGAGACATACGGCGCTTCTAAATGGCCTCAATATGAATGAGATTACGAGGCTTGCACCGACTAATCATTACAATACAAATAAGATGTTGAGTCGATTTAATTAGCAAACTGATCAAGCATATCTGTTTCTGTCACATCGCCTAATCTCAAGCTCTCGACGTCCAAACCAGACTCAACCTCAACAGGCACATGGCAATGATCAACTCTCCATTCATCCTCCGGCTTATGCGCAAGAATCAGAGTAGCAGTCGCAACCGCCTTCAATCAGTTGTCATCCATGACGACGAACGCGTGAAGGTAGGCGGGCAAGTCTTTGGGTGGTGAGGCCTCAAAGACGACATGCAGATGACCAACAAATCATCTAATGCAATTGTCCAACTCTTTCAGTTCTCCATCGCGGCTCTCGACTTTCAAGATCTCGGGCTTCTCGAGTCTTCCGTTTGGCCATTTCAAGATCTTCTTTGCATACGTCTCGATCGCGATGTCGCATGCTCGCTGAACGTGTTGGGGCGTGACGTCATGCAATCCATAAACCAGGACAATGCTGTCATCAAGAGCATGATTGTCCCGTTTCTCGAAGACGACGCTGGCTTCATGAGAAGTTGTGTAAGGCATTGTTGATACAAAGCTCGACTGGTTATTGAGGAAAAGTCTTCAAAGAAAAGCAAAGGGAAAGGTTTCAAGAAATGTGAGTATTGTTATTTAGTGAGAGATATATTTAAGCATAATAGTGCCAACATCGTTCCTACAACCTCACTACAAGCCGCCTCAAACTCCAAGTACATATAATTACTACAAGACTAATCAAACCCACGGGCCTTCCCTGCTCATTTTCGCAAACAGAACTAAGATATCAGTTAGATCTTCTAATGTTGCAAGGGAGAATCATATCATCGTTAAACAGCTTTCATATGACTTACCCCTCTTGTTCATCTCCACATCCTCCAGGGCAGTCCTGGCCGCGTTCATTGAACCTTCTGCTGCGGTGATGTGACCCCTGATCGACTGTTTGTTTTGGTAGGCACACGGGTACTGCTCTAGATAGCGCAATCGCTGCTCCGCAGTGCTAGAATAGTCATCTCGTCAGCTCCTTAAATCAATATGGTTTTTGTCTGTTCCAGATTTTACTTACTTAACGGCCGCTCTGACCCATTGCTCCTGTAAAGCATATATTTCCATTTGTTCCTCTGCAGTTGCGAAGGTGAACCTGTTGTTGTACTGGGCCATTTTTTGGTAATAGGCATTCTTGCAGTCAGTAGTGTACTCCGCCGCCTGTTTGTACGACTCATAAAGTACAATCATTGAGGGGGAGTTTAGTGCCTGCTCATACTCTGCGTTATCGATCTTCTTCTGCCTATGGGACAGCCGCTTTCTAAGAGAAATCAGGTATTGGAGACGTTCACCCATGTCTTTGATCTCGAATCTGTAAGACATCAAGCCGTTGGCAAGTGATTGTTGCGACTCATCAGACATAACTGATGGTTGGTATTGGAGATTCCTCTGTCCCTGTGACCCGGAGCTAGCCTGACTGGAACTAGCACGACTGGACATAGTCCGAGCGGAAGGAGTCTGATTGGAGACTGCCTGACTTGCTATGCCCTGCCTGGAGGCAGCCTGGCTGGAGAAGGCCTGACTTGATGTACGCTTGCCCGGCTGGCCCCGCCATCAGAGCGGCTTGAGGAGGATGCTCGAGCCTCTAGGTGGCTAGGAAGACGTGAAACTGGGCCAGCAGGTGTTACAGGCCTGTAATTCTGCGCAGGCTGCAATGAGTCAGATATTTACAACGCATGGTCAGTCATATGACAATACTTACCCTTGCCATCTCAAGTTCGTCTGTACGCCTGTCGACCATTGGACCTCTGCCGTCTTTACAACGGCTGGAGAAATATCCTTTGGTGTTGCAGGAGTAACACATGATGAGAAGAAAGAAAGGATTAATCGAAATGAGGCAATTTGGGGTATGGAAATCAAACAAATTGATACAAGATGCAGGTATAATAAGTAGCGTGTTGATATCTTGACACGGAATAAAGATGAAAATAATTGTAATGAGATTGAATGATGAGGTGGTGCTTGAACGCTTATCTGTTTTCCATCGACCTTGGACGACATTGAGAGCTCTCTTATACTTAGAAGTTAGCAGGATCGCTCACACATTCGACATGTGAAGGACTTGCAACGGCAATATCCATCAGCATGTTGGTCGAACACATGGTGGACAGAACAGGTCTCTCGAGTTTCAGGTTTGGTCAAAGCCTGCCTGTAGAAACCCTGGAAAGAACTACAAAGATAATTAAATGGCACATTTTTTCTATTTCCTGGACCAACAGACAGTTACCTTCGGCGGCATGAACGCTTGAGTCGCATTTGGGAGGGCCGAATTTCGAATCATGGCGTTTAGACGCGCGTCTCGGTCCCGGCCACTTGCATGAACCTGTCCATACCATGCAAACGCGCTCGGATATACGGAGACTCCTCAGACCACATTGAAAAGCTGCGCCTTCTGGCTAAGAATGACAGACCAGCACAGCCTGGTTGATGTGATTGTTGGTGATAAGCGCGTCTGGGCGCGAACGAACGCGATCTGATTGGTTGTTTGACTTGCCCCGCTCTAGCCGCGCGACATCTCGGATGTTTCTCATGTGCATTCCCGGCGGTTCTGTATCCAACATCTTCCAACATCCATCTTCTGCTCATCAATCAATCCACCGTTTGCGCAAACAGTGACAAACTCGGACAGAAATCCCTCCACGGCATCAGCAAACAGGTAGGTAGCCAACAGTGGTAGCCCAAGTTGGGCAACCCGGATTTATTTTTACTCATGTTCAATAGTCATCCGACCTGGATTTCTGCGCAGAATTTCTCTTTTCAAGAACATCTGGCGACATGCAGAAATTAAAACGGCTTCTGCAAAGAAAACGTCCCAGAAAGGAGGAAGCTCAAAAAGAACAACAGAGTCCTGCTCCGATACCTCCTGCGACACCCACTATCACCAATAGCCCAAAGACTCCCTCTCTGTCCAACCTTGAAAGACTTCCTTTTGAGATCCGAAACGGTTTCTTGCTTGCCATAGACTCTCTAAAAGACCTCTCTGCTTTAGTTCATGCATCTCCTACCTTTCATGAACAATATCGACTTGACCGAGCGTTTTGGCTATGGCATTGCTTACAGCTTGAACTGGGTCATATTTTCGTTGATGCCTACATCGCCAACCAATGCAACGCTCCTGAATTTCGCTTGAAACGGAACCGAGAAAGGATTCTGTTATTCATTGAGGATTACAAGTCACATCGCTCGCTGAATACAGATGTATTCACCAAATGCCCCGATGAGGATGAGATCCTCAGCATTGTCACTTTTCATGTTTTCGTCATTCGGCCAATAATGAATCACTACGTCTCCTGGGCTCGCGCAAACATGGAGTCACTCTCGACACCGAAGGAACTCAGCCGAACTGAGGAGAGGCGCATCATGCGTGGCTTATATCGCTTCCAAATATTTACCAACCTCTTTGGGGCCGTCAAAGGCAGAGATCATGGAAGGAGCTTCCTCGGATCTGAAGAGAGACTTGGCCTGTTGCTAAATGACTTTGTGGCATGGGAGATCGAGGAAATGCTGTGCATCAATACCTTTGTACACGCCAAGTATGAAAGTGTGTTTGAGGAGATCCAATGGGACTTGCACCCTGACAACCCGTCATTCGATCCCGTAAGAACCGGTCCACATACGCCTCCAGGTGCATTCCACCTTGTCAATCATAGTGAGTACCATGACTGCGTCCAGAAATGTCTTATTAACCCTCTGTAGTGTCCTCGGAATGGTATAGGAATGGTATGGTCTCGAGGGGCCTGTCCGTTCTGTCTTCTGTTTTCAAGGCACAAGACCGCTTGAGACTAGTTAAAGTGATCTCGGAGGAAGTCGTGTCGGCCGTGGACGACCTGCTTTTCCGGACTACTATACCTTGGTATCAGGAAGAAAGACGCGAGAACCAGCACTCTGACAGGGATCAAGCTCAGGACGACCGTGAGAAGATGGTTTTCAGCGGCGACAACGATGACTCGCCACCATTGGCGTGGGTCATTTTCTGGAAAGAGGCATACAGCAACCTCTTCGGCGATTTCATACCACGGCCTTTGCGTCAGTGGGGATATGTCATGTGGGACGGCGACCGGTTAGCCAACACGGATGCTGTTGCTATACTTGACCAGGCGTGGAAAAACATGTATACAAGGTCTAATGACAGCGCGGAGCCGGAGGATCCGAGAGATGAGATGTTGGCATATCACTGATGGGCAGTAGAACATAATAAAGTGACTATATCTCTTACGGTAGAACATGTGCTATCCCAAGATGGGCAATAGGTACAGATTGCAACCAGGTACATTGCCTTGGTCGGAGAAAGTTTGATTGGGATTACACGAAGTGAATTTCTATAACTATGATATTAGGCTCCGGCTTCAGGATAGTTCCATTTTCGGCCCGTTGAGAGAATCTATAGCTTAACATCCCTTCAGATCGGGAATAGCATCAGGTCCGGAACCAAATGCAACTAGCTTTTCGCCACAGTTGGCTGGAGGAGCCAGCGCAACCTGCTTGTTGTCGAGATCAAAAGCAAGATAGGCAGCTTCCAAGAAAGGTTCTGTTCACGTGTCAGCTGGTATTCACAAATCCCTGACGGAAACCAAGGTCAACTTACGTCCCAAGACCAGCTGTCCCTTCCAAGTAGTCAAAACACCGACCCAGCAAGTCTTGCCCTTATCACCTGACTGCGTGGTAATAATCTTGTTGTAGGGGATCTTGATCGTGACGTCGCCGAACTGAAAGTCCCAGCTGCCAGGCATATTACGCTTCTCACAAGGCACAAAGTATGCGTCTTGTCCGTTGTTCACTGCGCCAAGAGTCTTGTAGAGAGGATCGACGAAGGAGTGGCGGAATCGGAGGTACTGGTTGGAGCTGTCGAGGAGGAAGACTGAGTCGCTCTCGTGGACTTCGTAGCTTGTCACTTCACCAGCTTTGTTCTTTCCTCCGGGCACAGTCTGGCTGAGGCCTGTGAGAACGATTGAAGGTCTGAATAAGGTCAGTTCATATTCCTACCGAGGACCGTGTAAATTACTTACCCGAAAGTGCCGAGCTCATCCTTCACCAGCGGCCTCTTCACAAGATTTCCCTCGAATTTACCCGTGTCAATGCCACCAAGAATAATTGAAGCTGTTGGATTCAAGGTTAGCGTCATTATCTGTACGCAGAACAAAGATATTTACCTGGCTTAGAGCCGTGCTCGCGAAGGTCAATACTGTAAGTGCGGCTGGCAATCTTTTTCTCCGCAACGAGGTTGTCCAAGAAAGAGCTGTAGATTTGTCCCGACGCATATCCATATTCCACGCTGGGTCCAAGCCCAAGACCGCCGATTCCGGAGAACTCATCCTTGTAGGGATCGAAAAGACCAAAGATTTGGTTTGGAATGCAAACGCCGGCAATTTCGACCTTATCCTTGTGATAGTTCAGGTCAAAGGTGATGTTGCTTGGCGGATATGTCGTTGGGTCGCCATAGGAGACTGTCGTATGGCCCAGGGCGGGTGATGAGGTGCTAGACTTGTTGAGCTGATAGTACCCGTCATCGCAGCCATCACATTCCGCGTAAGTCTTGTCAGAGATGAACCCTAGAACTATTAGCGATAACTACGTTGGGTAACGGGAGGCTCATACATGTTGTCGACTTGGCAATGTCCACATTCAACGTCATTTTCTGGGGGGGAGTGCCAGCCGCAACCTCGGCAAGCCATGAATGAGAGCCATCGGAGTCATCGTCAATCAGAGGCAGAACATGCAGTCCAGGAGGCGATGAGTTGGATTTTCTTGCGTGGCTGTGGGTTGCAACAACGCCTTGTGCAGCATCCAGCAGGATGGGTAACGCTAACAGCCAGGACTGGTGGACCATTTTGAGGTAGTTTGGAAGCGGAGAGGCAGGAGAATGAGGGACGATAACAGATGTGAAATGCAAAAGTTGAAATAGAAAACGTCGTCTCTTATTATATATTACCAAGAGTATATACTTTGTACTATTATTACATTCCTCGTATTTTTATAATGTCTATATGTTCTAGAAGCTAAACCCCCCTTCTTGAAGCTTAACAACACATCGGATAAATCGGCGTCGGCTGCCAGTGGAGTCTTAATTTTAAATACAGGGGTTTATAGAGGGCCATGTGCTGTCATCCTGCCAAATGCGCCCTGAGTGCAAACCTTAAAACATATGTCATAGTGAGGTTATGCATTAAAACCTCTTATTTATTGTCCACTCTGGGGAGATTACAAAAGTTTTTGTCTTAGCTCAGTGGCTGACTCGGCAGTGACCCGAACAGCCCATGAATCGCCATCACATCTGGCCCGGTAGTTTACAGCATCCGTTGTTCCAGATTTTGAGCCGCATTTCAGAACGTCTGCGTTTAGGATTTAATAGAGGCTTTTCTACCAACTTGACCAAAATCGACAGATGCCTTGTTACTTTGCAGCCACTCAGAATAATATCTAAATTCGAACAACAGTTTCAGCACAATTGGGTATCAAAGTCGCTGTTCCAAGAGTGATCATTAGGGAACGAAGTCATGGTACTAATTTAGGTCCTTTGGCAAAAAAAAAAAAAAAGTTAGATTGCCCGTGGGGATTTGATTGTTCGCTGTCGGCAGTTGATAGTGGATTGAAACAGTAAGAGCCGAGAGCTAGCCCAAAATGGTAGCTGTAGCCTATACCCAACCAGTAACCAATCAAGTCTCTTTTGCTAATGTTACAGTCTCTGTCTTGCTCGAATGCGATATAAAATGTCTATTACAGTGCCCAGAAGCCCATATTTCTCTGTCTCTCTGGCCACCCTGCCACACTTTGCTCGCTGTACTAAGCTGTCACCTTCCTGAGTATTACGGCAGTTCTGTACGTCACAGAACACATTACAAGATTTACAAACAATTATTGTATTGCTAGTCTAAGTGTATCTCGCATCACAAATGTGCTTGGCCTAGTGTTTTTTGGCCTCGAACTATTACAGCAACATAAGAACAGTGCCTGCATAGACCTGACAACAGAGATATCTCTTCAACTGGAATGGCGCAAGGGACCGAAACTGGCTGGATTCAGTTCTGAGCTTGGAGGTCTTGATGATAAATACTACAATTCTGGCATGTTTTTCACCTTACGTATAGACAAATGTGTGCGTGCGCAATACAAGATGAGAGGTCCTTTATGCCAAGTCAAAGATAAAGGCTGGAGATTAGGGATGGCAAGAAAAAGGATATATTGGTGGCGGTTGGTCAGTTCAAGTGGCCGGAAGTAAATAAGAAGCCAAACGGAACATCGATGGAACTAGTTTGAGTTTTGACTATCGAGTTTACGTTTTTTTACTAAAAGCTGCACCGGATACATAAGGTCACAAGGAGAGCTCTACTATAGCAACAGCATCATGGAGAGAATGGAAATTCTTGTCTATATGCTAACTCTCCAATAGCTACGGCTACTATACTCCCCGCTCACTCTTGGAAAGGCTGCTTTCCAGTATCTACCGAACTCAAGACCCCTTTAGACACCAGCTTGTTGATAAGGTTGAACAGCACAAAGTCACAACCTCTCTTAGCAACCATGTTAACAGTGACTGGCATCATCTCCTCCTGAAACGTGACGTTGCTCTGGTAGGTAACCTGCCCAATAGGCACCGTGATATCTACGTCTCCAAAGTAAGACGAAATAGTCGAGACGGCTTTGGGACCTCGGGGGTCGACTGGTGATGCAGCTCCTGGTGAGTCATTCAGGTCTTGCTCGCGAAAGGACGGGAGACCACCTGTGCCGATGTCGTAGACAAGAATGGACTCGGAGCAGGAGCTGTTTGTCGAGAAGAGAATGTGTGTGTGCCAAAGAGTTGTATCACGAGTGCGGTTTGCCATGGCAGACTTGTAGCTGCTGTCGTCTGCCACTGCATTGCGGAAGTATGATCGGTAAGGTTCATCGATGGGAGGGAACCCGGGGCTATAGTTGGAAATCAGTGGCTCGGCTGTCTCGGTGATCAAATCGTGAGTCCAGAGGACCGTAAGATCATCAAGCATACCCTGCAGTGGGCGGTCCAGGGTATCCTCGATGGTCTGCGTCAAATTGATCTTGGCTACAGTGACACCAACAGCATCTGTTACATCATCCAGGAACTTCTGCAGGATAGCTTCAGCAGCTGGGTTCTGCATCGGTAGGTGATCGACAGGGTAGAGAAGACGTTTGGGAAATGTCTGGGCATCAGGAACTGACAACGCAGGCAGCCCATTGATCGACGTGTCTTGGTGCAGAGAAGGGTCGTACCAAGACTTTGCGAACTTGGCCCACGCAACAGGATCGCGTGCAAAAACTCCAGCGGTGTCGCAGTTGAATGCGTTGGTGACGATGTTATCCATGGTAATCATGCCCTGGGATGGTCTGTTGCCGAAAATGCCAGCGACGGCAGCAGGTTCTCTCATTGACTTGCCGGTGTCAGTGCCAATAGCAAAGTCAAGCCAGTCGTACGCAGCCATAGAGCAGGCACTTCCAGCAGAGGATGCAGAGCAGGTCAGGAAGCCATCGCCGCGGGGATTGCGAGGGTAGAACGCGTCGTTCCAGTCCCAAGGGCTTTCTGGTGAGGCAAACTGGGCGGTCTTCTGCTTTCCAACCACTACCCCGCCCTGGTCAATGATGCGCTGGAGCGCTGGAGCTGTTGTATCAGCCTTTGAGTGAAGCGAGGCGTATGCTAAGCTACCGGCCGTTGTCTGTATACCCTCCAGATCATAGATATCTTTCACACCAATTCGCTTTCCAGCAAGAGACCTGTCATCCTCAATACTGTACAGTCTTGAAGGAACAGGGATAGATGCAGCGCCCCATTCCGAATTGGAGTAAGATAGAGTGCGATAGCCATCTCCCGCTTCATATGTGCTAACCATAAATGTTCTGTAGGTATCGACATACAAGCGGAAGACTTTGCTCAGACAGAGGCTATCGCCATTTGCTTGACCAAACAGAGGGCATGGAGTCAAAGTAGAGTTTCCGCAGAGACCCGTGCCGTCTTCTCCCCCATAGATGACAGTTGCTTCGAGGCTGTTGAAGTAGCTCACGACAGAAGAGTCAAGATCCCCTTCATCGGCTGCACTGACAAGAATAGTCTTGAGGAAGGTCTTAGAGAAAACATCATCCTGCTCCAATGAGCTCTTGATAACGTCTTCAAGGTCATCAGCGGTGGTACTGGAGAGCAGACCGGAGATGTAGGTGACGGGTCCTTCAGCAGGATCTGAGGAGTATGAGACGGAAGAAAGGACATCAGAGGTGACTGCGAGATACTGCGAGTCATCGATTGAGAAGATTTGGTCTTGGTTATCCAAGAGAATTGAAGAGGATGAAGAGTTGGAAGTGGTGAGGGCTGCGATGGCCGTTGGCCAAAGCATTGCAAGAGTGTACTTGGGATTCATGATGCTGAACTTGCTATGGAATGACAACAGTATCTCTAAGCTGAAGATGTTCAGTTTATATACTTGTTTTTTTATTATATGAGTATCGTTCCTCTTTCTCCTCTCTCTGTTATAATAGTATACCGACCAATAGGATTCCTTATTCTTTCCTCTTTTCTCTTTCCTCTCGCTTAGCTATACCCTGCCTCTTCTCATCTCACATTCACACAACGGAGGAAGCCGGTTTTCTCTGTAGTCGCAATGTCTCAAAGGTTGTCATCCATCGCAAGGTTGTACGGAGTATCTTTACAATATATAGGGCGGGAAGACATGTCGGCCCACGAATAGAAACGCAGCATACAATATTTTGAGTTTCGGCTCGTATGAAGACCTATCGTCAGATCACGCTGGCTTGACAGGCCTCTCCCGATTGGACGATAGAACTCGGGCACGACTCTGATGGTGACATTATGGGCCGAAGCCGACGTTGACAGTTTATTGCGACCCTTCTCCGTTTTGTCCCTCATTCTAGAACCTCTTCTGAATATGCAGGGAGGCATTTCCAACTCCGCTATCCACTGAATAAGAGTGAGTGACATGTAATCCACAAATTGCCGGCAAACCATACATCTCCACTACCAATTTGGCACCTTCGGGCCGATATCACTGACCAAATCGACCTCTGTTTAGAATAAAAGTTCTATCTAGGGATCCAGTGTTATCCTTCTCATCTCCAGGCTGCGTTATCGCCTTCTTGAAAGGGAAATTCTTAGGATTTAAATATGGATATTACGCGGCATGTTCAACTTTTCTCTCGCCCTCGCATCGGCCCGCTCGCCAATACGGGAGCGATACAAGGGTAATGTTTCCGGTGTGCCGGCCGAATAGGAAATTGTCCAAAGTTGATTGACGAGCTCGAGATATAATCATGCAGTAAGAGAGGCTAGGGTGATAATCCCTTCACTCCCGCTCAGAAGCCTCGATCGTGAACGACCCTTGTCGTTATCTACCGAACCTTGCATTAATACTTCCCTTTTGAGACTTTAAGTTTCCGCGTATGTAGGGTTGACTATCCACGTAGCTCTCAATCCACGGTATGGTACGTTGCTACGGTAGGAGTATTGGCAGTTGGCATTACTTGGTTGGTTTCTGTATCGCGGCTCGCTGGCACGGCTGGATAATTGTTGGTCGACACCAGCTGGAAATTCACGGTTCACTCGACAAGATATTACTCTCTTCTGAATTTCGATATCACTCCAATATTGCCCTCTTCTCAATCTTGACGTCACTCCACTCACATAGGCTTCTCTCCATCCATTGGGTAATAAGACGACACGCACAGGGCTCTCTCGGCACCGAGGTCAAGGATCACGAACATCGTTCGTCCCACTGCCCAGAAGAGGTTGCTGCAGGACGTGGCCCTAATGGTCCGGCATCGCTCACAACTGACAGGTCATTTGGGCAAGCTCTCGACTGCCAAGATGCTTTCCATTCCGCATCAAGAATGTCAATGATATCCACCACGCGTGGGAGTTTCACATTGTTATTGAGCAGGGGCCACTGCCATATCTTCTCACAGTGAGAGGAATATATGGACTGATCATTGACTCGCTGCGGGAGATACCGTCCGGCAAACGACACTTGCCTAAGTGAGGAGGTCCTGAGTCGTTGCAAGTCAACTATCCGGATGAGAGCTCATCGTCATTCTCGGCAGTTGAGGTTAAGAGCTTCGGGAACAACTTGATAGTAGGTTAACAAACTACTTTACCAGTAAATATTCACCAATAGAGATATATCAATGATTAGATATAAAAGCAGCAATGCATCGCCTCCATTTCAAGTCATCATTTTCATCCATCCACTCACTTTAGACTCATCCACATTCTCTCAACCAACCTTCTCCAATCGTTCATCATGCGCTTCTTCAACTTCAACAAGCGAGACTCTCACAAGCATTCCAAAAAGGATCGCACTATCCCTCCTTCCAAGCCAGTCTTCAAATCCCACTTTGCCAAAAGACAGTCCTCCAAGATCGGCGAGCAAAAGGTCCGTCCCCAAGCCTGGGTCGATACACCTCAGATCGTGTACTCGGCATGGAATCAGGCTGCGGGTGATATCGATCAGCCGCTTGGAACTCTGCCCTCCAACTTCTCCGTCGCTCTCGTTGGCGGTGGCATCACCAATGTGGTTCTCGCTTTCAACCTTGTCAAGGCTGGTGCTGATGTCACCTTGATCGAAGCCACGGATGATGTCGGCGGTCGTCTCCGAACTATCCAGACTCCTGACGGCGTCAACGTTGCCGAGATGGGAGCGATGCGCTTCCCCCCGTCTGAGGACCTTCTCTACTACTACGCGAATGAGTTCAACTACACCTTCATTCAGAACTTTCCTGATCCAGGCAAAGTCCCCACTGTCGTCTTCTACCAAGAGACCCCTACATCTTGGGTCAGCTCGAATGTCACTGTTAAGGGCTTCGAGAAGGTTATTAACGGCTGGGGCTCTCTGATCTCCCATGGCTTGACTGGTGGTTCTCAGCCGATCACTGCGGCCACACAGCTCACAAAGTGGCTCAGTTCATCTGACGTCGACACGCGCAATCAAGTCATCCCGGAATGGCAAAAGTACCTCGATGAGTTTGGCAACGACAGTTTCTACACTGCACTCCAGCGCATCTTTGGGGAGAAGCACGAGTGGGACGTTCCAGGTGGACAGGTCTGGACCCAAGATGACTTTGAGCGGTTCGGTACCCTCGGCGTTGGTTCAGGTGGCTTTGGCGCCGTCTACTCTGCTGGCTTCAACTCCATCTTTCGTCTTATCGTCAATGGCCTCGAGTCTGACCAGGCTATCTTTGCGAAGATGACTGATGATGGTCTTCAAGCGACTGGTATCCGGGAGTTGGCCAATGCTATTTGGCAGAAGGCTACTGATCTTGGCCTCAAGACCAAGTTTGACACTGTTGCCAAGATCACCAGCGGTGGCGGTGGCGATGTTGATTGTGTTGTTATCCAGGAGACTCCATCTTCTGATGATGGGAATTCCACCGCTGACCAGTCCCAGTATGACTTTGCTGTTGTTGGTACATCCAGCCGAGCCATGAACTTTGCATTTGCAGATGTCTTGGACACGACCAATGAGCCCATCATGTCAACTGCTGTCAATCGTGGTATCACTGATCTGCACATGACTGCCTCCTCCAAGCTCTTCATCCGCACGAAGAAGTTCTGGATTGACCAGCCAGCCGATTTCCCTCGCGTCATTCTGTCTGATACAGACCTTCCCCAGGCATACACGCTTGACTACGGACACCCAGACTATGGCATGGTTCTTCTCACGTATGCCTGGGAGGATCTCTCTCAGACCATCTTGGCCATCCAAGATCCTCACAAGCTCCTCTCTATCCTGAAAGAGCAGATTGCGCGTATCATGCGAGATAGTAGCTATCCCAACTACGCCGACTTCCTCGACCCCGTCACCGATGATGACGTCTACCTCCTCCACTGGCCTCTCGATCAGTACTCCTATGGTGCATTCTCCCTTGGCCTTCCAGGACAGGACAAACTCATCTCTTCCATGTTCTACGACTACCAAAAGCTCAACGATACTTCGAGCTCTCGAGTCTTGATCAACAGCGACTGCACGTCATTCCTCGGAGGTTGGGTTGATGGTGGTCTGCAGCCAGCGCATAACTCTATGGCTGCAATCTTTGAGCGTTTTGGCTCCCTGAACCCTGCTGCGGCTGACTTTGCACCCTCTGCCCTTTTGGGTGCTAGCCCTTACCAGTACTAAATGAACGAGTATGTTCCTTAGTAGTTACATTCTTTTCATTCTTGGAGGGTTTTTTTATTTATCTTTACCTATCTTGAGAATAGTTCCTTGAGTACTGAATTCAACTTGTTTCAACCACTTGGCCAGCAGCCTTCTGTGACTTTTGACTTTGTAACTTGATATTCATACTCTGCTCAACCTTGGAGAAAACGTTCATATTCATTGATGCCTGTCTTTGGAGCTATGCCGTCATTACTTGATCACAATTTGTGTAATGTTAGAATCCACTCTACTATCTGAAACCGTTAAAGGTGCCATTCCTGTCAGATGAAACGTTGACGAGTTTACCCCGACAACCCAGGTTTCGCAAATAAGAGAGAAATACAAAGCTGCCAAACCAAGATATTACAATAATGTGGAATATTTATAGTGCATATCCATAACGCGACATATCGTGGGTATATCACGATAAGTGAGACTATAACATCCGTCTATTAAAATGATTGCTCACAGAGATAGGATTTCCAATCAAGCAACCAAAAGGACGCTGGATACTGGTTCCATGGTTAAGGAATGCGCACTGCAGGGTAGACTCTTCAGTAGCAACTCTGGTGGGTCTAGTACTAGACTGCAAAAATAAGACACCAAGTCTAATTGACGTACTCTAAACGAGACCTGATACAAATCCATTTTGGCACTCGAAACAGGAGTGGGTGACATCACTGTAGCCTTTGTTGGAAAACCCTTTGTTATCTCCGTGCCAAGTCACATATCAACCGGAAGTCACGGCGATTATAGTGAGTATTTTGTAATAGGGCTACTAGATACTATAGAAGTGACAGACGGGCCCTTATAGCATAGATATGTATTAATTGCACTCACCACATGAGCCACCGAGAGGCACACGTCCCCTCTTATTAACAAAAACCTCCAGTAATTAAGTCGGATATACCGCCCTATCGGGAAGACAGGTGGGGATGTACTGCCCTGATAAGTGGGACAGGGGCAAACCTGGAGGAAATCTCTATCCGTGGGTCTTTTTGTAACGTGATGCATGCAATATGCAGTATCTGTATGGAGTTATGCAATGAGTTTTAAGCGTTGCCATGGCTAACTTGACTATGTGGCAATTGCCTTTTGATGCTAGAGCCTGGTAGGAAGCTATAACATCGGCCCATTCAGCGGCTTTACATGTGAAGAATGGTTATTTCCCCTCTTTTACCTAGATTACCCCTTGTTTGGCCCCACTAATCCCTGATCTCATCATTCCAGATGCAGTGGAGAGTCTGCCACGTGAAGCCCATTGTTTCTATACCTGGACATCCCATATCACCTGGATATCCGGAATTACTGGTCACTTTGGGTGTTTCTTCCGGCACCGGTACTTGTTTTTTTCTCTTTTGAGCCTTTGAGGTCTTTATGTTCAAACATTATAGGGGCTCAACGTAGCAGGTGCTTGTTCATGATCAACGGAGCCGAGCCAGAGTCGGTCTAGTTCAGACGCGGAATTTAGCTGAGGTTACATCGGATGTACGCCAAATGGGGCAACTCCCCTGGCAGATGCTCACCAAGTCTGTCTCAGATCCTTGGCGAGTGCCGTTGAACCTCCTTGAACGGGAGACACTAATTGAATAGTACCGAGCCACTAACGTTGGACGACAGAAAGCCGGACTAACGGGTCAGACACTGATATAGCGTGTTAGCAGAACTGGTATTTCTGTCTGCGTCAACTTATGCAGCGAGCTATCTTATCTTGGCCCGCATACGGGGCACCGCAGCCGTTGCAGTCGGACGGCAATACCGCAAGTAGAACGTAATGCAACAATTAGTACAGTGTAAGCAGGTATAATACCAAGTACAATAACAACCCACGTTTCATATAAAGAATCCCGTTGCCCCCAGAACTTGTTTCTTGGCAGGATTTCCACCCTGACAAACTCTATTTGCGCAGAAACCATCAATTGATCTGTCCTCCCATTATGGCGGCTCACGTTGACAATCGAGGGCCGCAGCTCATGGCAGTGAATATCACATTCTGGGCCATGGCTTTAATAACATGTATTTTGAGATGCTATGTTCGGTTGTTCATGGTCAATGGGTTCAGGAAGGATGACTGGCTGATGGTTGTCGCCATGGTATGTTGAGCCTCAAGGGGTAACAAGTTTCCAGCAATTGACCTTTTATTCCCTTTAGGCATTCTTTACTTGCTATGCGACCTCATCGACTGTTGGTGTCACGTTCGGCACGGGAAGACATCACGACGACCTCGAAACCAACCAGATCCACACTGCGATGATGTGCTGGTGGTTCTGCTACCTCGGATACGCCCTCACTATGATATCATGCAAACTCTCCATCGGCTATTTCCTGCTCAGAGTGACCACTGAAAAGGTCCAACGATGGATCATCTACCTCGCCATGTTCTCGACTGCCCTCTCGTGCGGCATCTTCTTCTTCGTCACCCTATTCCAGTGTCATCCCATATCGTACTTCTGGAACAAAGACCAGGATGGCAAATGTATCGATCCTAGTGTCGTCATTGGCTTGGCAGCTCTCTACAGTGTCTTTGCTGTTGGTTCTGACCTCGTGTTTGCGCTGCTTCCTGGCTGGATTGTATGGAATCTGCAGTTGCATAAGCGAACGAAATACTCACTAATCCCTCTGCTCGCTATGGGTTGCATGTACGTCTTGGCTATACATGGACGAAAAAAGTTATACTGACAAGAGATATAGTGCCAGCGCAGCCGTCATTGCTCGATTCCCATACTTGCATCTCCTCGCAAAGCCCGACTTCCTCTGTAAGCTCATCTCCCCCTCATCACGTGGCAATCAACTAACCGGGTATCACCAGGGAATACCACTGACATCGCCATCTGGTCAACAATCGAACAAGGATTGGCCATCGCAGCAAGTAGCCTGGCAACCCTCCGGCCTCTGATCAAACATATAGCCTTCCGCCTGAACTTGACCAGCAAGCCTCCAACACTTGGTCCATCTGGCTACGGATCATCACCACGTACTCCTGGGCCTGGGACACCAAGAGCCTTCGCAAGTCGAGAGGCATACACACTCTCGTCAGTGACTCGTCAAGAAGGCCATGAGAAGAAAGGGTCGGCGTTTGATGCAAGACAGCCAAGTGATCTCAAGCTTGGTATCAAGAAGGAGACGAAATGGGAGGTCAAGATAACGAAAACAGCCATGAGTGAGAGTGAGGAGGAGCTGCATTCGCCGAGAGCATGGAGGAATAATAACATGATGTGAAAATACCCAAGGTAAACATAGCGTTCATTACATAGCATAGCCATACCTAATCTCTTATATAATAATTCTTATCGATTAAAATGTGTACCGTTTGCAGACCTGTCCTTGGGCACCAGCTCATTTCGTCTTCTCTGAGACCAATACACGCTCGTTTCTCTCACTCTTCTACCAGCGAATCAGTGAGAGATTCCACGGCTTCCAACGTAATCCATCTCGGCGTGAGTATCGGGCGTTCTAGTCCCTTGCCCATCCATCTCACACGGCTCCACGTTGACCTGAAACGGTCTCCAGTAGTGAACCTGACCTGGGTCTTCCCCCTCATATCCCCGAACTCCGGGACTTCCGCGGCGCCATCTGTCGGGAGACTGAGGAAAGTGTAGTGGGCTCGAAGTTTGTGTCATATATGGGACTGAGTAAAAAGATTCTGTCGTAGGGGCTGACTGGATATCTCGCTGCGCCTTTCGCTTCCTGTGAAGTAGCCATAGGCCGACTAGAATTGCCAGCGCGACAACTCCAGCACCAACAGCGATACCAATAATTGCCCCTGTTGACAGTCGTGACTTTGAGCTTGACCCTCCTTCTGATGCAGCAGCCATAGGATCGGTGCGCCCATCATCAAGCCTTGTACGATTGGTAAAAACTGCTTTCATACTGAGCAATGTGCCAAGATCATGGTTGACAAAACCATAGTCAGGCTTGAGCTTAGTCGCCCCTCCATCTTCCGTCCCTCCAATGACGCTCGTCACAAAGCTAGGGACCTTGTATCCGAAGAGACTCGGCTCATAACCAGCCCAGACCTTCTTAAAGTTCGTTTTGATCTGGTTGCCCAAATCGATGTTGTGAACGCCCCAGACTTCTTCGACATCACATGTGTCGTCTTGTGGGAATGATCCGCCGATAGTGAGCATTTGTGAGCCTTGGTTGACAACATCGCATGATAAACTGTGAGATGGGTAGTAGCCTGTCCCGTTTTGGTCGAGAGGATAGCTTTTGATCCATGTAAAAGACGGCAAAGATAGGATGTAAACATCATCAAATCCAGGTCCCTCCAGCCCATGTCCGCCATTGATGTATCTATGTATATGTTAACAACCTGCAGCAACTGGTGAATGCTAGTCAATCTGAACGGGCCATCTTACATGTTGTAGCTGCTGTGATCCTCCGCCCATACAGCCCCGGCACAGAACCGTCCCCGACTTTCGGGAATTGTACCGTTTGCCTTCTGGACATGCCACTTGTTTGATATCACGTCGTAGAGAAATATCTGATCTAGTGGCTGCGAGACCATAGTCCCATTATCACCAGGATCCTGAAGTCCACCAAAGTAGACCAGCATTCCTCGGTCGCTCGCAGGGATAAATATCATGACTCCTTCGGCCCGTTTTATATCGTCTGGTCCCGATAATCTGGCCCACGTGTTGCTGTCCATCTGATAGCGTATCAGATCTGATGTCGCACGTCGTTCGCCGCGCCAGTCGGCTACCGAAGCTCTTGATAGGTAACCTCCATAGTAATATCTAAGGATTTCATCAGTTTCTTTTATATAAAAGCCACCCAATCCAGGAAAGCTATCCACTTACCCCTCCCCTCGCTCCTTTACAGTTGTAGAAGCCCCGTAACTGACGCGCTTGATATCGTCGGAGGGAAGTCCGAAATCGTCCCATTGATCGTACCATATGTCATAAGACATGAAGTTCGAGGTTGTCGGACTGCCGCTAAAGAACTCGCCACCGAAGAGGAATAACCGGTAGTTAACATCATCCGCCCAGAGAGCACCGCCATGTACTGAAGGAATCGAGACATTTTTGCTGAGATTTGCATGAATCTGTGGCATATTATCTTTACTATTATGATCAAGGTCGTGCCACGTCAACCAAGTATCTGCAAAAACGGTTATTTCACCCTGTAGAAAGACGGATGGGCATCATACTTGTGTAGTTCTTTGGATCAGTCTCCAGCGGCTTCCAGTTGACCAGTCCTCCATCAATGTAGAGCTTTCGATCTACCACTGCTGTCTGGTGCCCAAACCGACGACAGAAGTCCTTGATAGGATCATGTTGGATTGAGAGACGAAGACTGGCAAACAATACTGTAATTGATAAGAACCAGAATTTTGCCGCCATTGCATGAAAGAGATTCTGAGCTTCCCGCCCTGTCAGTGATGAGATTAAGGGAACACTCCTGTATTAGTATGACATGCTTGAAAATGAATATCGTGTAAATTACATTGCGGGAGGGAAGATGCACGTACAAGGGGGGGAATAAAACCTTCCTATCTATAGATATGTTTTTATCTGCAGTACTAAGCCCCTTCGGCAAAGCTTAAACTAGCTGCTCAGCCTTACGAATAAGTACCAAAAGGTTGCCTGTAGCCTGTGACATTCCGCAAATGGTAGACACCCATCTTCACCCAGTTGCATCAAAACCACGCTATGGCGGTTTATTCACTGGCCAGTAATCTTGCCAAAGGGCAAATCTCATGGTGTGGAAGGTCACATCGCTCTGTGGCCAAGCCACCACCAGGTCGATAGTAGCTACTTGGAGGCCAGTTTTGAGAAGCCCTCCGTTGTGATCCGGAAGTTGGGGTCATATCAATCTTGCACTCCACTCGTGAACAGAAGTGCAAGAATTGCGACCAAGCTGCTGCGGCCTCCAGATTGCACAACGGATCAATAAGCTGGTCCTTATAGTTCTTGAGAAGAATGCCAATTTAGTCTTGAGTTGATTTATTCTTGGGCTATTAAGTGACATATGATCTGATCGAGGCGCGCTCGCCAAGTCCTAGCGATTGATGTCACTCCGCTGAAACGCGGAGATACTGCATGAGGATGATAAGACCACGATTACGTGGCGGCATGTGGATTAATTCGTCACACCGAAGCCAGACTCGGTAAAAAGCATTACCAGCACATCGCTCCCTTTGTTAAAGTTACATGATACTGTAGAAGGTGTAGTTTACCTGCCTATGTGAGTGTAACTACAGCGCTGTATTGGATTCACTGTTAGATAATTGTTCTATCACATTCCCGACCAAGATTCACAATATACTATGTGAAAAGTTAATATTAGTAATCGATTTAACTAGCACTGGTCTAATTATAAAACTGGCTAAAAAATAATTAGGTTCCAGTAGCTATGGAGAGATGCTATCAAGACTGGCTTCTTTTGGTTGGAAATGATGTGCTCTTCAGGACTTATTTGCTGGTATCGGTCAAGGTATAAACTAAGCTCCCTCTCAATTTTCTTCTCTACTGTTACGGTCGCCTGGAACTGGGATTCAAATGCCAAGATTTGATTTCCGTGAATACAATCAGTGTAGCTCTGCGACTCAGGGCTGGACACAGGCGAGGCCCCTGTATTTCAGGGCTGACTCCACCTGGCTTTAGCTTACAAATCTCTCTGCCACAAAGGGCCGGCGACCCCAAGAAAATTCAAGTAGACTAGACCTCAGCACCTCAGCAAGCATATATAAAACACCAAGCCCATTTATGGGTATTTGAGCTGCAATACTACATTGTTGGGATACATTACTAAATACCCATGGCCTCGGTTGTTCATTCTCCGCTCATATGGTTGGCTAGATAGAGTAACATGGCCTCAAATACCAATGTGACCTCGTTTCTCTTTCTCGTATAAACCTTATATCGTGCAGTGTGGTTCGTGTCGTAAATTGCAATACGATTGCTACAGAGTATATGCTTTATTGACCTTGTACATTATATTGAAACGCAATGCTGTTGGCAACAAGGCAATGCATTAATAGGCAGTTCAGACTTCTCGCAGGTATTGATTTGTTTTACCAAGTTCACTGTTCAGGATAAGCTTTTTAGCTGCAGGTCTTGGCTACAAATAGCACATGGCGGTCAGATAACCTAAAGTCTAGCGCCTCACTAAGAGAGTAGCACTGGGAAATTGACAGGGCAGCCCTTGATGGGACCGTCGATTCAGAAAATGTGGCGGTCTGAGCGGATCGAACGTTTTTCGGAAACGCAGAGACCTTAAACCCTAATTGCCTCTTTAGTAACCAAGCCGTCTACTTACGTACTGAACAAGCCTTGCTTTCTTGAGAGAATATGCATACCAACCATATTTTACGAACAAAGCATTACTCGCCTCCCATGGGTTCACCAAAGCTCCGCGGCTGTTGTGATAGCTGCACCAGAAGCAAGATCAAGTGTAGTGGGGAAATGCCTTCTTGTCAGCGATGTCGGATACGAGGCCTGGACTGTGTATACAGCAAAGCTCGGCGAGCAGGGCGTCCGCGCCTCAAGCCCAAGTCAAGTAGAGCATCCATCACATCCTGTGTCAACAGGGAAGGACAAACGAACCTGATCTATTACAACGACCAACCAGTCAATGGTCTGCCATGTTTGGAACCCGAGCTACCGGTCTCATCAAACCCAGATGTTCTTCTGTATTCGCCAGACTCCCAGGATATGGCATTCTTGATGCAGGATCCCTGGGCTTCAACACCATGTCCCAGCTCAGACGCAACACAGCCCTCGAGCGTCTGCGATTTGAATGACTTGATGCTCCAAGAAATGTTGCTGAATAACACCGAGGGATTCGACCCGACATCTCCTACATGCTTGAAGCATGAATGGGGTCAAGACACTGCTCCATCTAGCGATGGCTTATATTGTGCAACTAGCAAGGGACAATCCAGCTATACTCCCTCCAGTCTACCAGGGTTTCACGAAGTCATAAGCCGGGACGCAGATAAAACTAGTCATCCTCTATCAGAGGTCGACATGGAAATCAACTCCATCATGGCCACTATCACAGACATTGCCAAACGACCAATCGTAACACATCACCTCAACGGCCGCCCATGTGCAGCCTCTTGGCCACAGTTACTTAGCAAAGCCCAACTGCTGATGTATATCGCTGGGTCGGGGAACTCATCTTCTGTACGCCTGGATGCAGTACTACAAGTTTCATGGGCAGTCGAGCAGGTGCAAAAGCGAATTTCAGGATGTCCGGCTTGTGTGTCTCGAAGCATGGAGCTATCTAGCGTGCTGGCTCTACTATATGACTGGATCTCATCCCGGATAGCGGATACGCTGAAGGATCCTGTAGCTCTCCAGACTTGCCGTCTGAAGATCGGTAATTCAGTCTTGAGAGGGCAAAACGGTCTTATCGGCACATATGAGCTTGTTAAATACAGGATCACTAGAGCGATTCGTGTGATAGAGCACATCAACAAGACAAACTTTACTGTGGGTAATGGAGAACAACCTGATGAACTATACAGAATAGCCCACCTTTTGCTTGGAGCGGCTGAGCGTCGATTGGAAGCCCTCTCGGGAATGATAGACCTTTTGGAAAGCGAGCAGTTCTGCAGTATATAGAAGTAAATTAAAGTATTGAGCTGTAGTAGATGGCGTTCTTGTGGGTAACGGACTGACTTTTCCTTGTTGTAAAGTGAATGCGTACTCGATAAAGAAACTAGATCGAAGGAATCCATGTATTGGTTTTCCTGGATATTTTACCATCTCCTCTGTATCAGATATGTCTATAAGTGCCCCTCGACCCCGAGAACTATGGGAAATGCAAAGACGTTCTTGCCACCATAATCTTCACGCGATCCATAGCCTGCTCTATTTCCTGGTTAAATCGCTGAGAAGTATAATCAAAGCCTATTATCCCAGCCTTATGCTTCATACTGATCCACCGGAGGCTCTGTCCAATCCTGATAGCTGCGTCTCTGATAAGCCTTCTTGCAATAATCTTGCTCTCAGTATCATCGAGGACAAGATTTCCAAATGCAAATTTCTCCTTTGCGGATTCTTCTGGTGACTTTGGGCTACCATCTGATTGGCCAGACGATGGAGAACTGTTCTCTGGTGTTTCGGCCCTTGTTGTTAGAGTATAGACTCGCTGCTCGGTTTCCAGGAGCAGTAACATGTCCCTCAGAGCCAGGAACGCGTTTTGTATGATCCAGGCTTCGTTTGAGCATTTAGCACATGCTCGAATTGCGACCAGTAATGTCGTTATTTCTGTATCGAGATTCATCACAGTACCAAAACTGCTCTTGTTGTACTGGGGATGGCCAATTGCGGGAAAGGCAGTGCCATGGTGGCAAAGGCAAGGTGCTTTATCGGATCCTTTTTGTTGGTTGTTCACAAGCATTGGGCTACCTGGTTGCTTGTTGAACGTGTGGAAAATTTAACGATGTTTACAACAGTGAATAAGATGAACTTTCTTGAGAAATGCAATTTTAATCACTAGAAGAGATAAATCACAGAAGTAAAATCCAGCTAAGATAAGATCAAATCATTGTGACAGGCATGAACAATTTTCACTCGGATCTGAGAAGGGCAGGGCTGTTACAGTTCGTTTCATTCAGCCAATCATCATTGTTGCCCTCATCCTGGAAGCTTCGCCTGACTCAGTTGGCTCGGTTGTGGCGAACCGGCAATCCCATAGACTCCAGGACGCCTCATCATTTAGCCAGGTACTCCTGGTCATCCAAGAACTAGTAAAAGTTTAATTCTATTTATAAACTCTATATACTTCTGAACGAAGCTGAATGATCTCTATCATATATGCCAGGATATCTATAAGCTAAATAAATACAGGTTTATCTTGTCCACCACTTTTGGCTCCTCAAAGTGACAATTCCAAAAATCGAGGTCCAGCTCAGGACCCCCAACTGAAACATCCCCGCCAGCCAGGAAAGCATCAATCGCCACACCAATCTCCCACTTGTGTGATAGACTTGTAGCCCGCCAACATCAGAAACATATTCCGTATCTTTTTGTCGAAGTGCATCGGGAATAAGCATGAAACTCCTCCATACTGTCAGGATCGAAATCTCTAATAGTATCCAGAGTGCATGTCTGGGGTATAGAATCACACATCTCAGCAATGTGTAGGTGACCAAGAGCATCAGGGGCCCTTTGAGCCAGATACATGCCACATTGATGAATGGATAGATGCTCCCTGTTCCGTCTTTGGTGATGAATGGTTCGTCTTCCTGCTTCTCCTTGTCCACCAACTCCATGGGCTGAACGCGTGGGGGGCGCATTGCAAGCCACAGTCTCAATGTCTTCTGTACTGTTAAAGCTGGGTATCCCATGCAGAGAAAGGTATAGTTGGTACGCTCCCATCGAGAAAACATCAGCAACGCCTTTTCAAGCGTTTCGGGGGCCATCGTGTGAACAACCGCGTTACTCTGGTATACCGTCCTCCAGCCGTCGCAGAGAATGTGGTATGCGAGCTCCATATCTTCACCGTGCTTTAGAGGTGATCCAAGGAAGGTGGTTGTACATAGCCTGTCGATATGAGATTGAACGGCATCTGCACGAAATGCCGAGAAAGCACCGGGAAGAATTGTAACAAACCCCTCGGCTGAGAGTGCTGAACGTGGTAGGTTACCGATATGATCGAAGACGATGTCTAATAGTCGGGGCAAAAGACTCTGGAACGAGAAGATGCTACTGCTCGAGATGTTCAAGACAGCCAAGTGTCCAGCAACAGCACCAATCGAAGGATCCTTTATCAAAGGACTCACGATATTGCGAAGTGCGCCTTTCTCCACGACGCTATCTGAGTCGAGGGATATGATGATACTTCCAAGTGCAGTGGAGAATCCAGTCTGGATGGCTTTCCTCTTGCCCTGGTTGACTGCATGCTGTAAGAGCCGAAGTGTTATGCCGGACGTGGAGACCGAGACTGCAGCCTTGTTGACATGTTCCCATGTGTCATCAGTAGAGCCGTCATCGATGACAATCAACTCAATCCTGTCTTTGGGATAGTCTGACAGTTCAATAGACTTGATTGAGTTTTTGACAAACTCGGACTCGTTGAAGACTGGTATGACGATGCTGATGAACGGCAGCTTGTCGTCATTTGAGGGAGGCTGCACAGGCTCATATCGGATCCATCGCCATACCATGTGCACGTACTCGACCTTGTAGAATATGGCGATGAACTGCAGTATCTTGGCAGGCAGCCCAATGAAGATTGGAGGAGGGGTTGGCCATGGTATAAAGGATAACAGAAGTAATCCAAAAATATTCAAGATGCCAAACAGAAGGCGGAGGTTAGAGTCTGTCATGTTGGGGTGAGACAGGTTGCTTATGAAGTCTTAATTTAAAGGCATAGACAATGAACCGAATTACATCCAAGCCGTGAAGCTAAAGAAGTGGCAGTAAAGGTTGATTTTGTGCATTTAGCTTGGTGAAAATAGCCCGAACGTTTGGTAAGTTTACCGATAAAGCTTAAAGTCTTTAGAGTTCATCCGAAAGTCGAACGATATTACCGTCGGGTCATTTTTCATTGGTGGCGAAATGGCCGTGAGGGCAAAAGAGTGTTGAGACAAAATGTCGGAGTCCCCATTGACTCGCCACAAGTTGAGGATTTGCCGAGGCTCTACGTAGCCATCGGGGTTGCCCGCTCTCATGTAACGCAGAGGGAGGAGATCAGAATACGAGTCAAGAGTCTCTCGGCATCGTGTTTTGAAGCCGATGAACACTTCGTGACAAGGGTCAAGGCTATCGAACTCAAGCCGGCACACCGTACACTGCAGGAATATCACACCGCCTCTTTCCAATACAACTCCAAATGGTGAAAAGATGTAAGGGTTATGATATATTTTTGAGGGTTCATAATCACTATTCAGTGACAACGCGGGTAAAGGGGAAAACATGAGGTTTACACAGATGCAGACTTCTATGGGTTGTTCAGATCCGATACCTAGAAATGCAGTGCTTACAAGCTATTGTGTAGCCCATAGAGTATATCAACACTACAACTCTTACATATAGACCCAATAAGATAAAAGATAGCTCGGTTAAGAGGATTCCTGGAGTAGAGTCAAGTAAGGGAATATACATATTTCGTTCAAATCTATACTACTTTGTGTAGCCTGTATCAGACAAGCGACGACTCTTTCAGCTCCTCCTGTCGGGTGTAAGCTACCAGCTGATTGGTGAATCGTTCAGCGGCCGTATCAACATATCTTGTCCAGATCTCAGCAAGTCCATACAAAACGCCAAGCCAAGCCGGTAGGCATAAAAGTAACCATGTGTTACCCGCATATTCAAGTTTTGGGGAAACCGCTTCTGGCTGCTGAACCTGTAGATTGGGTGATAGAGCAGTGCCATATACCATCCATGTGAGTAACCATCTTAGCAGCGTGCCGTGGAGAAGATACACTGCGAAAGATCGCTTCCCAAGCCATACCAGGACAGGGTGTGATAGAATGTCAGTATACCCAGGAAGTAGGGCTCCGCCGATCGTCAAAAAGCAGAAACCAAAGGAAGATGCAAATTTCGGAAATTCCGAGTCCGGTGGGGCAATTGCTGATAAGATGTGATTTTGCCACCGTGACCAGGCAGCCAGTTCAATGCGGCTTTCGGGGAATGATGCGATGAACAGACCGACACCAACACACAAGAAACCGAGTAAAGGGATGTACCGAGACTTGCTCCATGAGATGCGCTGAGACATTCGAGAGTTGTGCAAATCATTCATAAAGACTCCCCACCAGAATTGCATCAAGTAAGCTATAAATCTGTCAGTCATGTCCGAGGGTTTCCTGAGAAAAAGACTACTTACGTCTTCCGCAAGCCCAAAGGTAGGCCCATAGAATTAATGATGCACACATTCTGAACTTGGCTTGCACCTTTGCAGTTGCAGTGACAAATAGAAGCACGTACATTCCGCCTTTGAAGAGTTCAAAGAGCGTGCCCTGGTGAACATCGTACTTATTTCCAGCCCCGGTCCAGGTGTTGAAGATCTTGACAAAGAGTTGTTGAATTGCAGAATACAGCGGCAGCTTGTCCTGGACGGTTTGAGTCAGATAATAACTGTCGGTCATCTGCGCAGCCTGGAAGAGTCCTAGCTGTGTCGCAGTCCACGCCAAGGTTGTTGCGATCGCACTTGGATAAAACAAGCGTGGAAGTCGTCTGAGCGCAGACTTTGAAACGCAACTCCAGCCTGCTTCATAATTGCCCCGTCGGAAGAGCGCCAGCGGCTTCAATGCGCAGACATAGCCCGTGACGTAGATGAAAATGATGACGCCCATTCGACCTTGGATCATGATCCGAAGGAAAGGCAATTGGAGAATTCGGGGTCCCAACCCTTCACCCGAGACTGGAGAGTAGAGGTCAAGATCAAAGGCACGTGTGACATGGGCGATCCAAACCAACGTTGACGCAATGCCACGGAGGCCCTAGATACTCGTTAGCGGGCAGTTTTATTGTCATGTTTAGTAAGAAGCGCCGGATGTTGAGTTGTCTACAATTACCGACAATTGGCCATTTAACATACCTCGATCCACTGTATGTGTCCTTCTTTTGGGGAAGTCATGTTTGCTTAAGATGTATAGAGAATGATAAGAAAACAATATCTTACTTCCTATTTGAAGATGGGTACAGGGAAGAAATTTGAGTTGGTAACTCAAATCACTTTTGAACATAGCTATATCTTTATGAGGGAGAAGCAGTGCCATAGCCACATATCAAGGAAACGTCCCGATTCTCCAAGATCAGTCGCTTAATGTCAACGCTTCCATCGCACGCCTTGCCTCGTCACCTGGAAAAGTCAATTGTCTGTCACTACGGTATTCCTCACACAGAATTGCCGCCATGTTACATTGAGAAAATATTGCCCGATAGCCAAAACCTAAAACTCACCAAATGTCACCTGCTGTTACATCGCCACCGGGAACCAGGTTCATGCAAGACGCGCACACGTTTTTCACTCCACTACTTAGGGTTTAGTAGTCCCCAACTCTGAGCGCCCGTAAAGATATCGGAACAGTCAGTGATTTGACCAAGGTGACATCGGAATTGCCGGGCCGATGTGATGATCAAAACTTTTCTTCCAGCGGTGAAAGATATTGCCTTCCAGTTGGCGGAGAACAAATGCCGGCGGTCGAGTGAGGCTACCTCAGTGGAGTTCTCGGGAGGGGTATGGTACTTTTGAGCTGCATATCTGCAGTAGGTCTTGTGACTGCAGATTTATACAGAGGTGCATATGCTAGAACAATTCGTATTCCGACATTTTGCTAGGCTCTTTTCGCCTTTAGTTTTCTCATCTACTCACGCCACAAAGTCCACTCAAGCCATGTCCAGCTTACAGCCCGCTCACAAGGGGATCTTGATTTTATTGGGAATCGCCCTAGTTTTCTTCTAGTAAGGTGCCCAGACGAGTGACTTGAAGAGATCCTAATCAACTTCAGCTTTCAGAGCAGCTCGAACTATGGTTCATGTTTCACCTTGGACCAACGCACAAAGGTGCACAGTAAGTCAGCCCCGCGCACCTCGCATCGATGTAAGGCCTCGACTCATTTCTGTAGGTCGATGTATTACACCACGAACCATCGCTCTCACATATGACGATAATCCAGATGATGGGATATACGACCTCTTGGTGCTCTTGAAGAGCTACAACGCAACAGCGACATTCTTTCCAAACGCTCCGCATCATTATCATACGGTGAAATTAGATAAATACGTGCAAGCTGCACATGCAGCTGGGCATCAGATTGGTATCCATACGTGAGTCTCGCCACAGCCTGGTAGTTCGTTAGACTAATGCTCTTCAGGTGGGACCATATCAACCTAGATAATGTTGGCCACAAAGAGGCTATGGACAACATCGTATGCCGTTCACATCTTACCAGTATCTGGAGATGCTAATAGACTGCAGGAAAAGATGAATGCGTGGTTGTATGATGTGATTGGATCAAGATCCAGTATCGTCAGGCCCCCCTATGGCGCATGTGACATTGACTGCAGGATGACCTTGACTGGCAATGGGTATAGCATTATACAATGGAACATGGATACATTGGACTGGATATTTGGAAATGGTGACAAATATGAGTCCACCATTGAGATCATCAAGCATTGGGTGGACAATCAGCCCAACATTGATAAGGATGACTATGCAGGACCCATCGTCTTGATGCATGGGCGGTACCATACAAGCGCCACAGTTGTAACGCAACATTTGTTGGATACTTTTACCTCTAAGGGTTTCAAATTTGTATCTATATCTGAATGCTTGGGCCTTGAAAGAGAGTAGACCAATGATATCTCTTATCGACGTTTGATACCTGTACTGAGGGGACAATTATAACGTTCAGTCGCATGCCACACGAAGAGCACATCAATTTCCACTTTAAGAGCCGTTGTTTTAGTATTTTTCCTCGGTTTCTAAACACATAGGTGTTTGCATTCTACAGTAACCCTCTGCAGGGATCCTTCACGCGTTCAATCCTTTACAGATCATAAGGAGCTTTATGGTAGTACAGTGGGTCTCCATATACATATGCGTTACGCCAGGCATAGTCATTTGCAGAAATAAATATGTACTTGGCATTGTGATATAGCTCAGCTATTTGGATCACTAGACCTAAACTCCGTTCATACAACCGCCTCAACTCAGAACACCATCCTCAATCTCGATGCCAAGAAAGACTTGTCCCTATCGGCTCTGTAGTCATGTTAAATGGTGACTTAACAGGAGCTCTGTCCGTTGCCGGTGAAGGTTCCAGACTGGTAAGCACCACCAGCATTACCCAGGCAGTCAGCTATGCATTGTTAGCAACACTTGTTATACATTATCCATTTCTTGTCAAACTTACCAACAGTGACGAGCTTGAGGTTGTTCTGCTTAGCCCAGTTGATCAAAGAAGGAGTGAGAGTCTGCACCGTGCTGGCGTAGGTCTCGTGCATGAGGGGAATGTGGCCGTTTCCTCCAGCACCAGCCTGCTGGAACTTCTGCAGACTCTGCTGCGCAGTTTGGCCATTCCAGTCGCCCGAGTCGACATCGTCGGTGATAACCTTGTATCCGAGCTGCTGCATGGTGGGCAGAACGTTGCCGCCGGTGGCGAGGTAGGGAGGTCGCATGTAGGCGGGCTTCTTGCCGATGATGTTGACCAAGGCCTGCTCCACCTTCTGCATCTCCTGCTTGAGTCCATCGGTGCTGAGACTGCCAAAGTTCTGGGGGTGAGTCCAGGTGTGACTGGCGATCTGGTGGCCAGAGTTGTAGGCCTTCTTGATGGCGGCCTGCTGGTTGTAGATGCAGCCGTAGAGCGTGCCGGTCAGGAAGAGGGTGGCCTTGGCACCGGCGTTGTTGAGGATGTCGACGAGCTGGCTGGTGTACTGTCCTGGGCCGTCATCGTAGGCGAGAGCAAGGACGCCGGGTCGGGTGCATTGGCGGATGACAACACCAGCTGCCTGGCGGTTGAAGAGCTCGACTGGGTCCTCGATAGCAGCGCCGGCGACGGTGCTCACGAGCAGGAAAGTGCTGACAGCAGTCTTGAGGAATGACTTCATTGTGGGTGAATATGTACGAAAAGATAAGATAGATATATACAAAGTGAAGAAAGAGAAGTGATTGACAAAGCAAAGCAAATGTTAATTGTTGGCGCCAAGGAGTGTTTATATAGTATGATCACTGAACGCGGTATTGTTTCAACAAACGATTCCTCCATTTCAGCCGGCCCGAAACTATTCCTTCTCATCTCAGCATTGCATAGATTAACTAGGTCCTTCGACCCTCAGTGGGAAGATGATGTCCTGTCCTGAAACGCTGCCATGTGTCTTCAGGCTAAACTCGCGACCCCCTGTGCCCCTAGCAATTAAACCAAAAACAGACGGAACAACCCATGATTCGACGGGTGATTTCAGAGGGGGTCATGGATACAGGGCAGCTGATAAACAGCCGGGCCCTTGATCTGGAACTCGGGCATCAGCGCCACGTGGTTCGACAATGCGGAGACTCTGGTTGTGACATGTTGCCATTCTGAGCTTCAGCTTTGGCTTCATTCGACGATCCGGGCATTGTTCCTCCGGCATTGCAGTGCAAGCGGTTAAACTGGGACCGGCTGGTTTCATCCATTCGGAAATGGTCACTCGCTCGAGCCATAGCTCCACAGGCAGATCCACAAAGAGTTATCACTAATAAACGGTCAGATTCCAAGTAAATTGTCAATTAAGTTGACAAGTCCTCCTTCATTTTACGTATTTTACCCGGTGGCAAAATGCAAACCTAGGCACAGATATTGAACCCCAAATCTAATATAACCTATCCCCCTCATTCCTCTCAACACCCAACCCTCTTCTATACCCATATTGTAACCTCATCAACTTAGCCACGCCATTTATGCCGACTCGGAAGGATAATCGATCGTGCAGTTGTCGAACACCCATGCGCATTTCTCGGAATGTCGATACCCGCACGGCTACTCCCAAGCTCTAGTTATTCTGTCTATGACCTCACCTCATCAAAGCTTGGAACCAGGTCTCCGCACTTTTCGGGCGTAAGGATGTGCTCCAACTCGGACAAGATGATCTACATCCGAAGTGTTTACATAGTCGGGGCTGGCATCTGCCAAATCCGTCAGGCCGCAGAGACGCATGGCGGTTTCCAGCTCATCTCGTAGGACTTGGATAATGTCAGTAAGGCCCAGTTGAAAGGACAGTTGGGCTCTAAGTGGTTATGACTTACTATTGAAGGCGTGTTCGACGCCGTCTTCGCCGTAGCCAACTGAGTAAGCAAATGGTCGTCCGAGGCCAACTGCTGATGCTCCCAGGCAGACAGCTTTGAGAACATCGGAGCCTCTTCTAAATCCGCCATCAACTAACACGACGAGCTTGTTGAATACCTGGGGGCAGTTCTTGTGAAGCTCCAAGAGGAGCAAGATTGACGGAGGAGCTGTGTCTGCTGCGCGACCTCCGTGATTGCTTAGAACAATACCTTGTACACCGTGTTGCATAGCCAGTTTGGCATCTTCCCATCGTTGGATTCCCTTGATAACGATTGGGACATCGACCTGAGCACGGAGCCAAGTGATATCATCCCAATTCAGTGATGGATCTATAAACGAGCCTGTCTGACGCGCCAGTCCTGATCCTTTCCAATCTTCCCCTGGCCCTACGTTGTCGCTTTTAACCCTCTCGTCAGCCTCTCGCTTGGACACGACGGGTAAATCTGCTGTGACGAAGAGTGCCTTGATCTTGCCGGTTTTTGTAACCTTTCTCAGTAGGTCTTCTGACAATTTGCGGTTCTTGTTCACGTATAGCTGGAAGAAGGCTCGTTCCGGTGTGACGTCGAGAACATCCTCGTGCGGGAAAGATGAGGGTGTTGCCAATGTCTGAATTATGCCTGTCTTTGCTGCTCCCTTGGCTAGTGCGAGTTCTCCTTGTTCACCGCCCGTCAAGGCTGCACCAGTTGGCGAGATGTACACTGGTAACTGGAGATTGCAACCAAATAGCTCAGTTGTGGTGTTGACTGTTCGAACGTCTCTCATTACGGCTGGCCGTAGCCAGATACGTCCCAGGAACGAGGCGTTTGCGTCACGGGTGAGATTGTCGTTGGCTCCTCCGCTGATATATGCCCATTCCTTTTTTGCCAATGCTCTCGATGCTACGTTCTCAAAGTCGTGCAAGTTGATTATGTCGCGTAGAGGGGGTCTTTCATTGCGACCCTTTTGTTTCTTCTCTTGGCCAATGGGTTCCGGTGGCTTCTTCTTGTTGCTCTTGGATACTTTGAGCGATCCGAGATGATATTTGGCATCTAGTGCTTTCTGTACCAATGACGGCGCATGAAAGCTGTTGTATTCATTACTTGCATCCTTGCCAGCATACTGGTAGATAACTTTCTCGCATTAGCCAACAGCCATGCCGTGCGTAATGTAAGACAGTTATTGACAACTCACTCTCGGCACCTCCGGGGTGATCTGGTGCAAAATCTGTGAAGTCATAGACTTTATCATTGATCGCCAACCATAGGTCATCAGGCGTGTTATGCACCGCGATATCCTCCTCGGAAAATTCTTTAGACATTGCTTGAATTAATTGATAATCGATATGGATGCAGTTAGTAGAGAGAACGCGCTATTCTGTCACGCAAAAGGCCATGTCAGTGTATTTAACACATCGGAATTGCCCATCGCCAACGGAATCCCAATGATCCAAATCTACGGAATCCATATCTCTCTATTCCGATTGGTGGATTTGGATCACCCCGCATCGTGTTCGGGTTTCATCCGAAGTCAAATCTCGTCCCTCTCGGAACCTACCCGGTAGTCGTTAATGTATCTATATGATTCGATGCAGCCTGACATTATTCTGCAAATTGGCAGGTATATACTGATATCTTATAGTAGTTCATTTTCTAAGTAACTCATGGATAATCGATATTTAATGAAATCAGGTCACCGTGGGTTTATTTGCTTTATACCCACTGCTCCAAGCATTCAATAAAGATGAAAAGTTTCAATACGCTGTGTAACGATCGACAGATCGTTTTGTGTACAACCACTACGAAGAACACGGAAGAAAAGAGCGACTTTATATTATATCACTAATATTCAGGCTGATAACTATTAGTAAATAATTGACGAGCAGATGCCATCGTGGCGGCACAATAAATAAAGTACTTACTCTGGCTGTCTTGAGAACTTTCGGGAAATGTATAGTCCGGTCTCACTTGGCAACGCTTATCTTAGCCTGAATTTTCTTATCTTTTGGATCCTCACTCACCAATCCACTCGTTCGTTGGAATGCGCTAACTCTCTCTGCGATTAACGTCAACTAGTACCAAATGGTAGCCCGATCGTGGAAAGCTGAAGTTCCTGAACTGGCATGCAAGGCAAGCTAGTCGTCAATAGCTTGCCAAGCTTGTGTCGCTATTTGACCTAGCTGAGCGCCTTAAAGGTCTCGATCAACGCCCAAACAGATCGAGACCAAAGCCACGAGAAAAAGCATTGCTCACATGCCTGACTTGAGTTAATAACAATGCCCAGCGATAATTTATTATAAAGACGGTGTGGTTTGCGTGTTTAAAGTTTTATTTTGCCTTTTCATTAGAGACTGAAAAGACAGAGCCCCAAGTCTGCATCTTCTAATCGTCACCATGGTCAAGATACAACTTCTCTACTCATTGGCAGTTGCTGCCTCAGCTCTGGCTGCACCCTCTGGAGTCCTCAGCGATCTCCTTTCGTCTCTCGATAAGCGAGCTTGCTCCAATCCTTCAAACTTGCTCAAGAACGTCGGCTTCGAGTCAACTTCCATTAGTAAGTCCAGTCGTCAACCAGCAACACATTCCCCAAACCTTTCCATTACTACTTAGTGGTTTGATTTACCCATAGTTAGACAACCAACTAACATGTGCCAGAACCATGGGTCTATGCGCCTTACTATCCCAAGCTTACCACTCTGAAGATTGTTGATTCTGGCTATAAGAGCAACAGGGCTGTCCAGCTCACTGGCCTTGCCAAAGCACAGGATGAATATGGCTACAGCACTCTTAAACAGAACTTCACCAACTGCAAGCTTGGAAAGTACGATCTCTCATGGTCCATGTACCTCCCCAAGGGTGCAGCTCAGGGTCTGGATCCTCGCACCCCTGGAATGACTATCTGGATCTACGACAGCGCGGGCGATGGCCAAGCAGGAACACTCACCTTTGGACCCAAATCCTTCAGCAGTTCACTTGGGTATCCCGTGAAAACAGCGACGCATAAGGTGGATCAGTGGGTAAACATCTCGTTCACAGTGCCCTATCCTATCCATGTTGGCAAGTGTACATTGGTCATCAACTGGTTTGTGCCAGGCCAAGAGAAGGGCAAAGGAGACGGGAAATTGGCACTCAAGCTCGACAACTTTGTTTTGAAACCTACGAAATAGATCAGCTGTCTCCAAGACCGATATGTATGCATTTGAACTTTCTCTTTGGGTTTGGCAATAACAAAAACGCTGCACAGATACAGCTCTTGTTCCAGGGAATGGGGTAAGCTCCTTCGGGCCCTGAGTTATCATGAGAACCATGGTTATAAACTTCTGTTGTAAATATCTATTCAACGTTCTATATCAATATGTATATGCTACGCTGCAGCTGCAGCTATGAGTGCCGCACCAGTCCCAGATCCATCTCTTGTAAGCTCTATTTTTATCCTCGCTTCATTCGCCTTCCCAATTACTTCAACATCTCGCAGAGCAGTCCGCATAAAGCTTTCGAAAGCAGTATGGAACTCGAAAAGTGAGCCGTCGACCGCAATGTCAATCACCTCATCTGCTATTTCTGACGACTCGAGAGTATCTTTGGAGTCATATGACGATTCGCTTGTCAAAGGGGGTGATGGTTCCTCTGGGCGTATGCAGCCAAATATGCGCCGTATAAATCGAGTCAGTGTCTTTCGTCGGCTGCAATTCTGCGACTTCTCGTGTATTTGATGTGTTTGAACTTCCGGGCCAGTCTTCTGAGATATGCCTGGAGTATCAAGCCTGCCAGACTGTATGAGGATTGCAGCAAGGCCAGCGCCTACCAATCGAGCAGATCGCTTCACGATACCGCTAGCAAGTATCTGAATAGTCTGCAAGTCCCTCGATGTCACGCCTGTTGCCATTAGAGTGTCTTTGATATAGGACAAAGCTGACTGCGAAGTCTCCGGTGTTGATTCTGCAATCTTGGACAAGAATGCACTCTCGATACCCATGTTGATGTAAACAGGGCTTCCATCTGGAAATGACATGTCCAAGGCACCGCTACGCATCAGATCCAAGAGTGACAGGCGCAGTAGCTCCCCGAGGTACATGCCGGAGACCATCTTCTCAAGAAGGCCACATCCCGGATCCGAAGAAGACTCGTCAACGAGTTTGTCGAACCGTGTTTGCGGAAGAACTTTGAGTCCGTCGTCCCATGATCCCCATTCTGTATTGATCACCATGATCCCATCGCTATTAGAGTGTTGTGAGCCATCGGCCGCTGTGTCGAGTCTTTGAATGTTGGAGATGCGCTCAATATACGCGGCATTTGTGCCGGTCCCGAGAATTATAGATGCCAAGGTAGAGTTCTTCGTTTTCGAAGTATATGCTCTCGTGAGCAGCGTTCCGACTGCGTCGTTGGCCAGAACGCGAACTCGCACTGGTAATGAGATCTCATCGATCGCTTCCTGTAGCAATGCGCAAGGGTCCTGGCCCAGGGTGCTTGGAATATCCCATCCTTTGTCCCAGTGGACAAGGGTGCCACTAGAAATGGACGTCTGTTCACAGGTGAAGCTGAATGTGAAGCCAAGATTGAAAAGAACCTTGGAACCGTCACTGCTTTCGTCCGCTCTGTGTTCACGAAGAAGGTCTTGGATCCTCAAGGCGATGAAGTGGAATAAAGGTTTGTGACTTGAGTGTACTCGAATGTCATGAGGGACGAGGTGCTTCTTCTGAAACACATCGAAAGTCGAGTCGCCATGAAGCGTCACTGCACAAACTCGACAGTTTGTACCGCCAAGATCGACTGCGAGGAAAAGGCCCTTCTCTCGGCCACTGGGGATTTGTGTGACGAAAGATGGTATCTGATAAGCATGCTTGTCTTTCAAACCATGTTCTGATAGGTTGGGTCAGTAGATACACTCGAGATAGCAAGACACAACACAATACATACTTATCTGCTCAACAAAGTAGTTCGTTATCTCCTGTATTTTCTCGCTCCCAACCTCAAACTCTCGGGCAACCGATTGAACAGTTGCCTGCTGGTTGTCCCCTAAGCCATCCTCCAACATGGCAAAGCAAGTCAGGCAAAAGAAGAGAATACGTAAAGATGGAAGCAATAAACACGGTACGCATTGTAGAGGCAAGGTCAAAGACTAATACCAAAACTGTTAATTATTCCGCAGTCAGCTCAATCCGCATTGACCAGGAATGGTGCAATCTCATCGCCAGGCTGTACGGCAAAGTTCGGCCCGGTGGCGGCCAACGCCGGATCGAGTAGCCATATCTGTACTAGACCAGAGATGACTAGTCTGATAAGACACCAGGGAAATATCGGTCACTTGGCCGTTCTCTCCCTCCCCGCACATTTCTTGCTTCATCCACTCTGCATATGCACATCCACTGAGCACCGCAGAGCAGAGCACATATCCACGTCCACTCCGAAACTCGACCATGACATTCGGCGAAGATTCCCGTCCTCTTGACCGCGACGCCCCAGATGAGGCTTCAGCACTCAAGGCCCGCAAGGCTTGCAGTGGGTACCCCCCTTGTCTCTGGACCTATTGCACGAGACATTGAAGGCTGATTAAGCTGCCAAGTAAACTGCCGGAAGCAAAAGATGAAATGCGTCCTCCAGGGTAGCAGCGAAGCATGCCGTCGATGTCGTCGAGCTGGACTTCCTTGCGTGTTTGTGCCCAGAGCGAATGCAGCCCAGTTACCCTCGCTCTCCAGCACTTTGGATCTAGATTTCAAGAACAACGTCTTGTCTCGGTTAAAAGTTGTTGAGGAGAGACTGTCCATTGTAGCTGACGGTGATATGGATTTTGGTGCTGTAGGTATGTTCTCTGGGGTTTCAGAGCAGTCGCCAGAGCCAACACCTGATGGACCACTCTGGAATGCGATTGTGCTCTTACAGAGATGTTCCCCATCCGTGCCATCATCTATCTGGCAGCGCGATATTATCGAGTCGCTCTGGTCATCGTATGTCTCTTCTCTTTACATTGTAAAAGCCATTAGTAACGTGTGTCTGTTCCAGCTTTCATGACAGGATGCCAGGGCTGCATTTCATGCCTGACAAGCAAACATTCTCAACGCCTCAGCCAGTACTACTTGCATCTATCCTCTATTGTTCAAGTAGTCGTGGGCCACAAGACGTGCTGGAAATTGCTCCCCAATTCTTCACCGTTCTGTGCAACGCCATCGCTCAACTGAGCATTCCCAGCAGTGAGATCGGTACACCTCGAGAGTCAACTGTCTCCCAGGAGGAGTGGGCTTTTCAGACTGTCCTTGGAATAGTTCTTGCTGGTTTATTGACAGAGGGCAATATAAAGGAAACCGGAAACTGGATTGCCATTGGCTACCGACTGATGCTTGACTATTGCCCTGCTCATGTTGACGACACGTCAAGAGAATGGCGCAAGCTATTCAGCGGCATTCAGATCGTTGACCTGGAGCACTCTTCGATTTATCTCTCGTGTCCAGTGATTCCCATTGAAGCACCACTTCCCATTCTACGCATGTCACCACTTGATCAATTATACAAGCTTTCCCGTATGATGCATACGGGACTCAGTCATTTTACTGGGCGACGGCTACCAACCATCTGGTCCTGTTTCCAAGAGTCTAGCCTGAGCTACCATGGGTCAGCCACAAGTTTCACTGCCATCGATGGAATACTTATTAAAGATTGGGCGAAGCAACTAGATGACTGGCTTCAGGAGTTTAAGGGGAAAATGACAGAACCTGATGACCAAAGCAGCAAGTTGGTTCTTCGTCAGTATGTCCTCCATCGACTACTTGTGCTATCAATTTACCATCCTGCTCGAAGTGGCAATCTTTGGGCACATAGCATAACGTCGAATGAACAGGAAGAGCTACTCCTGTCAGCAAGGGCGACTCTAAAACTTCACCAGCATGATGACTCCATCTGGGCTAACTGGGACTTGATCATGATAACATGGGCGGCTTTGATTGTTTTGCAAGGGTTACAAGGGGGAGTGGGAGAGATGGATGGTAAGCATCATTATACGTGTTCGATTGTAGTACTAACCGTTTCCTAGATATGAGAAACATCAGGCTGCATCTTGACATCCTCAAACAAAAGAACGAGCCCAAGCCTAGTTTGTGCGATAAACTTATTGCGCGACTAGAGGACAGCCTCCAAGATATCAGCACGCCAGACTTTACCTACGTGCAGCCCGGCCACCCCACAGTGATGGACCCCACGTTTGATTACTCTTGGCAATTGTTTGATCAAGTAAATCTGCAGCAGATACAATTCCCTGGATAAATAAAACTACCAATCTACCTAGAAAACCTGACCTCACATCCCGACGGGGAACGTCACAGACCGAACCCTAAAAGTTGGCGCTATACGTGATGCCATGTTATCAGGCTTCAGATCACCATCCTCCTCTTCATCAGCTGTCAATGTGGGTGATGGAGGAAGATGACCCGAGACTTCCCGCTGCCGGATAGTCTTCTCGACTCCGTAAAAATACTATCCTCGTTAGTCTTGTTGATGGAGACGGCTTGGGTCGTGTACTTACATTCACTGTCTTCACCTTCAACTCGAGGGTAGCATCTCTGTCCACTACCACCATACTCTTTGGGTGTAACTGGAGGCACGAGAGTGTGCAGAGATGGCTGACTCCACCCTCAACCGCTTGTTGAATGGCAATGGCCTTCGAGGCCCCCGTAGCAATGATGACGACTTCTCGTGCATCCATAACAGTCTGCACTCCTACTGTCAAGGCCATATCAGGGACAGCCTCGATATCGTTATCGAAGAACCTCGCATTCGCAATCCGTGTCTCATACGCAAGAGACTTGATGCGAGTTCGGCTGACAAGACTGGAGCCTGGTTCATTGAAAGCAATATGGCCGTCTGTTCCTATACCTCCAAGGAAGAGCTCAATGCCACCGAATGACTTGATCTTTTCCTCATAAGCCGAACACTCAGCGAAGAGGTCGGGCGCATTCCCATTGAGCAGGTGAATGTTCTCTGGTTGGATGTCGATGTGCTTGAAGAGATTGTGGTGCATGAAAGAGTAGTATGACTCGGGATGTTCGCGGGGTAGGCCGACGTATTCGTCCATGTTAAATGTCACGACATGTTGGAAGGATATCTTGGAGGCTTTGTATGCCTTGATCAAGTCATTGTATATATGGAGAGGGCTGCTTCCGGTTGGTAGGCCAAGGACGAATGGCTTTTCGGATGTAGGATTGAAAGCACGAATACGGTCTGAATTATTACACTATCAGCATCTAGCTCGGGGTCATATGTAAGCAGGCAAGGCTTACTGATGATGTAGTCAGAGATGTATTGAGATGCCTCCTGAGGGCCTTCGCGGATTACGAGACGCATCTTGTTGTTGGCTTGGAAATGGGATAGATATTTGAACAATGAATAGTACTCGATGGACAATATCAATTTGCACACAGTCTACATTTCGATTCATAATCAACTGGCAACTATATCTTATACAACCTTCCTCTATCAACGTGCCAAACTATCTATTGTGTCATTGGGCTACGATAGAAGCAAGGGAGAAGCCCGAACTTTGCCGGTACGTGCCACCGAGCCAAACAGAGTTTCACGGCAGTCACTGAACCGGGATACTACGGCCATTCTGCGGTTCCAGCCCCTTGGGTTCGGGACACTAACAACTCTAAGTTAGTCCCTTATCGGCAAATGATAAAAATGCGGCCAACTACGAAACGCCACTAAAAGAGTCCGCCTTGAAACATGAGTCGCGACCGGATCTAGATGAACTTTAAATTTCTGAACTCCTCTTTATTTGACACTTGCTATGTTACACTACTAATAATCTGACAGAAACATGTTAACCCCATTACTCAGTGTTGCATCCCGCCCCTTGTCATTCTAGCACGTATAAGTCATGTCCAACGTGACACTAGGAGTACCCTTGAATCCCTCAGGCACCGCGTACGAGATGTTGTAGATCCAGTGATCCCTCAGTGTAGTGCCGTAAACCACATCCTGCTTCACCAATCCTGGTGCAGTGACGTTGACATCAAGACATGGCAGCTTCTCGAGACCCTTGACAACGTTCTTGCCGCCAAGAGTCCAGGAAGGAGGAATACCAGTCAGAGCAAAAGTGAAGATGTTGGCTCCGTCCTGGGTAGTGTTGGGATAAGACACAGTCAACTTGTTTGCTTCGGCCTTTGCGTTCAGGGTTGAAGCGCTGGGGTAAAGCGAGAAGAAGCCCATGTACGGATAAGGCTTGTGCGAAGGGTCAGAAGCCCACTGCACGATAGCTGGGACATACTGGTTGCCTCTGTTAACAGTCTCGTTGACAGTCTGGCCGCCAATCATGAGCTCAGCACTGAGCCAAGAGGTGACGTGCCGGGGGTTGTTGGAGTCAAGCTCCTCGTAGATGGTCTTCTTGATGAACCGTGTGCCCTTCCACTTGCCCTTGGACTTGATGATGGCCTGGGCGTCCTTGGAGATTGTGGGCGCGATGACATCCATGACCAGAGCGAGCGCAGCACCTTGAGCGATATCGTAGAGGAGATCAGCTTCGCCGAGAGGGGGCTGGCCACCGACACCGCGTCCGTAAACACCCCAGAGAACCATGGAAAGAATCTGAGAGTGAGTGGTGGCATCACGACTGTAGGCACGATCGTAAGGCCCAACCATGTTGCCGAGATAAGGGTTGTAGTGAGCAGCAATATCCTTCCACATTTCTTGCAGAATAAAGACTGAATTCTTGGTCATGGGCGCATCCTTGGGGCCATAAGCAATATTGGCTGCAAGAGCCCAGATGTCAATGCCGTAGTAGTTGGGCGCATTATACTCGGACAGTGCATTCCCGCATCGCTTGAAAAGCTTGAGGAGATCGTTGCCCTGCTCCTTGGCAAAGTCGATGAGGACCTTGTTGTTCTTGCGCTTTCCGATCCAGCCAGTGGTGAGAGCTCGCATGATGCTTGGGTTGGAGTAGCCGAGAATCAGATTGTCACCCAACGGGAAAGATCCGTTGCGACGCATTCCTCCAATCGCTGCAGCCTCAAGCGCATCTTCGATGCGAGATTCAAGGCCAGCTGGTAGGAGGTGGCCAAACTCCTCGACAACTTGGATAAGCTGGGTGCTGGGGAAAAGATTAGCATCTGAAATTCATTACTGACTAGGAATTACTTTGACTTACCCGACAAATTCTCTCCAGTTGGGATCATAAGTATTATAGATACTAGGAGGGTACAGAGGTCCATTGGGTGTAGGGTCTGGCTCGTCAGGTGAGAGCTTGAAAGTGCCGTACCAAGCAGAGCTGAAGTTGCTGTTCATCTGGTTTGACAAGCTGATGAAAATGTCAGTCGAGTGAGTTTAGTGAGGCTGATGAGAATCTGACTAACACATTTTCGATGGCCTTGATGGCAGTCTTCACATCGTCACCCTGGGCGCGATGCAAGAGGCCGGGAATGTGCCAGGCCGTAAAGCGGACGGACCATTGGCCATTGTCCTGGTACCAGACATAACCGTAGCTTGAGTCATAACGAGAATCCGATACTTGCATAGAGTAATCGAACAGGCTCTGCGCAGCTGCAGACTTTGTCAGCACAAGTTTCACCAGTAGAAGCTTGAAACAAACCTGGTGTAAGCTTTTGGCTATTGCTGTTGCGCTTGGCCAGACTCGCCGCAGACGCTACAGAGCCAAAGGCCAAGAAAGTAGTAGCGAGTGAAAGAAGACCCATATTGAATATCTCAACTTGAAGCGATACGACAATAGACGATGACGGACCTGTGACCTGAAAGACAGAGAGAAATGAGTGGACAATCAGCCCCTCTTAACATGACTCCGGATCAACAGCGTCTTTCCCCAGATCATTTCCCAGGCCCGAGGGAATGGGATGGGCAAAACCGGCGAATGACACCGGCGATTTTGACCCTCTTGGGAACTTCTCCGCATTCTGACCTTGCCCTTCATCGTCTAGACTAGACTGGATACAAATCAGGCTAGGAAACAGCTGATGAACGGTCACTCCACTCTTGATAGCGGCCCCATCAAAAGCTGGGGCTGCAAAAGTTCATGCAGGTTCATTAATCTCTGAATTTGAGTGGATAAACACGGAATTGACGCGCAATTGTTCCGTTTATTTGTATTGTACTGTATTCTTCGAGAAATGGCTCTCTCGTACTGTTACAGCTGGGAATGGATGTCTGTGTTGGCTTATCTGTAAACTAAGTGATACTGCTGTATCCGACCACTACTGTAATGACTCGTTACTCGAGTATGCAAAGCTCAAACTCTAACTTCGTTCCCTAAACGAGTGACTTATTTTCGCGTGGAATTTCGGCTCCGAGTACCTGGTTGGACCCTGATCAGATGATAAGACTAACCTCGCAGGCTAGAAAACGAGCTCAAGATTGGCTCCGGCAAAGTTCGGTGGACTCTCCGATGCTAATCACTTCCATCCTTGTCTATCATGGTCGCGTGCACTATGGATACTAAGCTAGCTCGGCCCCATGGGGGGTCCGATAATAGCAACGTCGCGGGGAACACCGGCCCACACGAGATACGGTATCGGGCTCAGATGGTAGATAATGCTACCCTTGCCTCTCTCCCCTCTCTCTCAACTCTGTGCAGCTAAACCTCGTCTCATCATAAGCATCATAATGGTTCAAGCACAGGCTTCTCTTGCCCTCGACGACCAGTTGGCCGCTGGCTGGTTTGGCTGGATGACCAACAAGGGCATCCTCAAACTCAATGCGATTCTCTGTCTTTCGCTCATCTCCAGTTATGCCACTGGTTATGATGGAAGTAAGTGCTTAGCCTAATCAATTAATGTCAGCTCACATTTACTTACCATTTGGTCAGGTATGATGAATGGGTTGCAGAGCTTGGATACGTGGAAAGCGTCCTTCAATAATCCAGATGCCAACAAACTTGCCATGTAAGTCTTGACCGTTGAGGCTTAAAACTTGGCGCCTTGTCAAGTCTCTTGGCTCCATAACTAACCTAACCCACTTCAGCTTGAACGCAATTCAGAACATTGGTCAACTCGCAGCCTTGCCATTTTGTGCCTGGTTCTGTGACAAATATGGTCGTCGTCCAGGTCTTGTTGTTGGAGCGACTATCATGCTTCTCGGTGTTGGTCTTCAAGGTGGAGCCCGTAATACGGGCATGTTCATCGCTGCTCGAGGTATTCTCGGTTTCGGCCTGGCTTTGAACATCACAGCTGCACCTGTTTTGATCATGGAGTTGGCGTATCCCACTCAACGAGCGCCAATGGTTTCTATCTACAACACTCTCTGGGGTCTCGGTGCTCTCTCCGCAGCTTGGATTACTTACGGCACCTTCAGAATCAACAGCGACTGGGCTTGGCGCATTCCCTCGATCCTTCAAGCTCTTTCCAGCTTTCTCCAGCTTGGTCTATGCTTCCTCATCGACGAGTCTCCTCGATGGCTGGTTGCTCAAGAGCGCGAGCCTGAGGCTGAAAAACTTCTTGTCAAGTATCACGCCAACGGAGACAGCAGCAATCCTGCCGTGGCTGTCGAGATGGAGGAGATCCGAACTGCCATCCGCTTGGAGAATGACGCTATGAGCTCTACCAGCTACCTCTCTTTCTTCAAGACCAAGGGTAATCGCCATCGTTTCTTCATCATTCTCGCAGTCGGCTTCTTCAGTCAGTGGAGTGGTAATGGCCTCATCAGCTACTACTTGACTTTGATTCTCAACTCGATTGGCTACCGATCTCAGGAGACACAGACACTCATCAATGCGCTCCTGACCGTCTGGGGATTGTTCTGGGGTGTTGTGTTCTCCCTCCTTGTCAACCGCATTCCTCGCCGAGCCTTGTTCCTCTTCTCGACTCTTGGTTCTCTGGCAACTTACGTTGTCTGGACTGCTCTTGAGGCGACCTACGAGATGTCAACCGACCTAAATGACGATGGAACTGGAGGTCCAAGTGGTATCGCCAAGGGTGTTCTTGCTATGATCTTCCTCTTCAACGTCTTCTTCACAGCAGGTTGGGGTGTTCTCCAAGTCACTTATGTTGTTGAAATCCTCCCTTTCAACCTTCGTGCAAGAGGGCTTGTCTTGTACAACCTGTTCGTGGCCTGCGCTCTGATCTTCAACCAATACGCCAACCCTATTGGTGTCACAAACTCTGGGTGGAAGTATTACATTACTTACGATGTCTGGCTGGCGGTAGAGGCTCTTGTCGTTTACTTCTTGTTTGTTGAGACGCGTGGCCTGAGCCTGGAGGAGACAGCATTGGTTCTTGATGGTCCCGAGATGGGAGACAAGCTTGTTGGAGAGGTTCTGAAGAATACTGAGAAGACTGTTCACGTAATGGAGACTGAGAAGCGAGGATCCATATAGGAGATTTGGGTTAATCAAATCATGTAGGAATACGGGGTCATAGTATAATTAATCAAATAATTGATCTCAAGCAATGACTTTTTGTTCATTGACAATACGGCCACTGGTGAATTTCGTATTTTTCAGTTAGTTTGTCCACTGAAAATCACTTAAATCAAACCTTTGGAAAGCCATAGGCACACTCTGTACATGGTGTCTTTAAGTTAATTTCAACAAGAAGCAATTCTCAAGAAAGCAGTAATTGCCACACATCCCCATCTTGAATTGTAATAATCGTGATACCATCAAAACTTGATCACCTAACCTGTAACGTTTGTGCTAGCTTAGCAAAATGAGGGGTTTCTCGCACTTCACCCGAGTCATGGCTGTAGAGGATCGGCCCCCGGCTTTTTTCGGCGAAAGTGGGGTCTTTCATCTTATCGTCCCCTCAATCACTCCGCCGAGTGTCATCACTAAACTCTTTGGCAGGCTTCTGGTTTTATTAACGTGCCTAGACTATAACTCCATTGCTTCTCAACGCACATACAAGCAAGCCCTGGGTCTCACCTCACTAAGAATCAACTCTCTATCATAGTCTCCACCATGGAAAAGCCCGATTACGAAAATCTCGAGGTGATACAGAGGAATAGGCTTGCTCCCAGAGCCTACTGGTTACCCCCCACGCATCTGCTGCTCAATGGAACATGGGACTTCCAATATGCCCCAACGCCCTTGGAAGCTTCAGAATACCCCCCAAAGGACGGAAGTTCTGAAGAGGCTTGGACCCCGATCAATGTCCCGGGCCATTGGCAGTTGCAAGGACATGGCCATCCACACTACACCAATGTCCAGTTTCCATTTCCGTCAAACCCTCCTTACATACCAACCGAGAACCCCACGGGGACCTATCGGCGTCACTTCAAGGTTCCAACTGAATGGGACAGCACATCCCAACTCAGGCTGCGCTTTGACGGTGTTGACAGCGCGTATCACGTCTGGCTGAATGGCTCATTTGTTGGATACTCGCAAGGGAGTCGCAATGCTGCCGAGTTCGACATCACAGCCATTGCCAAGAAGGACAGTGACAACGAATTGGTAGTGAGAGTCTATCAATGGTGCGAGGCGTCATATATCGAGGACCAAGACCAGTGGTGGCTATCTGGTATCTTCCGCGATGTGACTTTACTGGCACTGCCTGGACGATCGAGGATTGAAGACTTTTTTGTCAAGACAAATTTTGATGAGAGCTACGAGATTGGTTTTCTCCAAGTAGATGTCACCTTGAACAATCCAGACCCTTCATCCCTCGATCTTCTGCTCATTCTTCGAGATTCTGGTATCACAGTGTGTTCAGCACGGAAGAGGATAGATACCAACACAGCCAATATTAAGATCCCTGTTTCGACGCCAAAGAAGTGGACTGCTGAAAGCCCTTACCTTTACCAGCTCGAAATCTCCCTCCAGACACAAGGAGGAGAGTCAATTCAGACCATCACGCAGAACGTTGGGTTCCGCAAGGTCGAACTGAAAGACGGCCTAATCACAGTCAACGGCTCACCCATCCTCCTTCGGGGCACCAACAGGCATGACCACCATCCAGTCCATGGAAGGGCTGTCCCATATGAGTTTCTCAAACATGATCTGTTGCTCATGAAACAGCACAACATCAATGCCCTCCGAACAAGTCATTATCCTGGCCAGCCCTGGCTGTACGACTTGGCCGACGAGCTTGGATTCTGGGTAATGGACGAAGCTGACCTGGAATGTCATGGCTTTTATGACGTTGTGACCCAGCACGTCACACCCGCTCCATATCTGGATTATGAGGGCAGCAAGGAGGAGTTCTTCCCCAAAGCAGCCCAATTCACCTCTGATAATCCCGAATGGCGCGAGTCCTACCTCGACCGGATGGTACAGATGGTGCAGAGGGACAAGAACCATCCATGTATCTTCTCCTGGTCTCTCGGCAATGAGTCCTTCTACGGTGTCAACCACGTTGCGATGATTGAGTATGCACGAAGTATTGACGACCGACTTATTCACTACGAGGGCGACATCAAAGCACAGGAGACTGATATGTACTCTTACATGTATCCTGATCAAGATCGGCTCAAGAGACATGTCGAAATCGACGGCATCAAGGATGGGCAGTGGGAGAAGCCTGTGATTCTCTGTGAGTATGCTCACGCTATGGGTAATGGCCCAGGCGGTCTGGATGATTACCAAGACGCGTTCCGAAGGTATAAACGTCTTCAGGGCGGATTCATCTGGGAATGGGCCAACCACGGCCTCTTGCACAAGGACGGCTACTATGCTTATGGAGGAGACTTTGGCGACCAGCCTAACGACTCGACGTTTGTCATGGATGGGCTATGTAACAGCGAGCACAAACCGACGCCTGGCCTGATTGAGCTGAAGAGGGTATTCCAGCCCATCAACTTCAAGTACGAGGATGGCAAGGTGTTTATCACTAATGAGTACGACTTTATCGACCTTGACCATTTGGAGGCAAAGTATGCCATCAAGGCGTACGGCAACAAGTAAGTAAACGTGTAAGTAAAGTGAGATCGAGCTAATCGATGATGACTAGGCTGTCCTTGCTCGAGTCAGGCACCCTCGAAGTCCCAAGCGTCCTACCGTGGGATACAGTAGAGCTTGCTCTCCCTGCCGACCTGACTAAATACTCGGATCATGATGAAGAAGTGTTCTTGAGTCTATCTTTTACCCTCAAGGAACCTACCTCCTGGGCACCAGCTTCGCATGAAGTCGCATGGTTCCAGCACAAGATCTCCGCCGACAGACAACCCCGTATTTCCGCCAGCCTGCCAGCTTCCGGAAGTGTCAAGGTTGGCGAAACCCGAACCAAGGTTGAAGTGACTGGCTCGGACTGGGAAATTCACTTCGATCGCGTACGAGGATACGTCACTAAATGGTCTCACGGATCAGATCTGTTAGAGGTTGATCCAGTCACTCGCGCGGCAATTTATCCAAGCTTCTGGCGCGCGCCAACAGATAACGACAAGGATAGCGCGGTCAGTGTGTGGAAGGACTATGGTGTTCACCGAATGACTTCTCAGCTGAGATCATTCGAGGTCGAGACAGACAAGGACGGCTCAGGTGTCAGTATCGAGACCAAGACCTACTTTGCGCCACCAGTTTTGGGATGGGGATATGACATTAACACCGTCTACCACATATCCTCCAAGGGTGTCTTATCGATAAAGTTGGACCTCAACCCTAAGGGAGTATTCCCAGTCGACGTCCCTCGCGTTGGTCTGAACATCAGACTGCCCAAGAGTCTCAATCAAGCCTCGTGGTTCGGTCGCGGCCCTGGCGAATCTTATCCCGATAAGAAGCACTCACAAGCTATTGGGATTTGGTCTTTGGCTGTTGATGACCTCGAAGTTCCATATGATGTGCCTCAAGGGAATGGAAACAGAATGGATACTCGTTGGGTGCGGCTTGTGGATGCCGCCGGTCACGGAATCAGAGCCTCGAGGGTCGATGCGAGCACCTTCAACTGGACTGGTGGTCGTCTGTCAGATCAGACTATCGAGGACGCAAAGCATCCTTGTGATCTGGTTCGCGAAGACGCGACACTTCTTAATCTTAGTCCCAGGGTCGCTGGTGTTGGTAGTGCTACATGTGGACCTGGTGTGCGGGATGATTTATTGGTCAAGGTTAAGCCTGAGTCATACGGCTTTGTACTAGAGAGTATTTGAATTGAGTACATACATGGCACGTCCATTATGGAATCTTATTGAATAGTCAATCTCTTGTAAAGTGGTTGCACTGTCTCCTATAGTCCTGCTTCGGGCAGCTTCCAAGTTGTTCTGCACGACATTGTAGCGTTCCTTACTTCTGCATCAATGTCCAACGGTTCCCAAATATACCCGGACTTGTCCAGCTCATTCTTGTTCCACCTGTCACCCATGTAAACCAATTTGCCATCGGCCGTTTGAAGGACAAACGTGGTCTGGGAATTACATGTTTTACTGCCCGTTGGCGCAAAGTTTGCAGGCTTGGACCACGATCCCTTGACGTTCTTGGTCGTTGTATATTGGTTGCCATTCTGCGAGCCTTTAGCGTATGATACCTGAACGATAGCGATGTGAATGTACCGTAGACCAACCAGTAAAGTGGCTTCCAAAGAAGTAATACACCCCATTTGTTTTCACAATAGCCGGTGCTTCCAGGGCTGACATGAACGAGTATGGAACGGTAGCGACCAAAGACTCAATCACGGTGTAGTTGTCGGACAGTTTGAAGAAGTGAGTACCTTCTTTTCTATCTGCAGCCACAAGATAGGCAGTACTGTCATCATCAACAAAAAGGGTCATATCGCGAGCAATGTGGCCTTTTGGTTGCAGGCTGCCGAGGTACTCATAATCTCCACAGGGTGCGTCAGACACGGCAACGCCAGACCGGGCATCCCCATAAGTCGAATTGTCAACTTGGATCCAAATGACGTATTTGCCTGTCTCCTCGTTGTATATAGCCTTTGGGCGCTCAATCACACGACCCGGCGCCAGATCTGGGTAGGGATTGGTGTTTGTCAAAAGATTGTTTTGAAACTCACACGAGAGCAGATCTTTGGAACTCTAACACTATCTATCCTCCAGTGAGTTATACGCCCAGAGGCTGGCTTTTGGGACGATTAGGAACATCCTGCCACACTGTTGAATAGGTTGCCTCGAGGATTGCTAGTGGTTCTTGTCTTGTTCTCCCCAATGAGGTAGTAAGTGCCATTGACCTCAAGCACACCAGCGCCATGGGCTTGTAGACAACTCCCGTCAGTATCATATAGAGGAGCTCCAGGAGTGATGACGCCATTCGAAGCTGTCACCGTAGTGAAACAGCCGATCAAAAAAGAGCTGGAAGCATGATATCAGAGTCAATTTTCCTGGCGATGGTGCTGTAGTGGTAATTCCCTCTGAATGTCCCTGATTCTGGAAGATCGAGCTTATCATGCTATTTGCGTTATGCCTTTTAGTATGTCTTATTACCATTGGGAGGCCCATCTCAATCTTGACACTTGCCGAGACTTCGTCCGAATCCCGAGAGGCCGCTATGACACTGATTTTGGACTTCATCAACGACTTGTTATTTGGCCTCAACGCATACCCCACGATCCTCGTATTTGTAGTGTGGGATACAGGATTAAGTGCAGGGCATCAACTATTTCCAGTGCGAATTAGGTCAGCTACCTGACTAGCATCTCCAGGCCTGAAGAGAGTAACGCATTGTCGATTCGCAACATCTCCGAACCTTTCATTTACTTGTATTCTGGGTTGATATGGGTAATTACAGGAAGCTACTACACGAAGAGGGATAACGATGAACTATGGGGTTTGTTGAATCACAACTGGACCGACTGGGGGAACCCTGATTTTAAGTCAGCGCTGACTCTGCTTACTCTGTCAGACTCTTGATAGTTAGGTTACTGTATATATATCATTTGGTTATCTAGTATTCTCTATAATTATTACTCTTGAAGCCACTTGCCACCTTTAAATACCGGCTGCAGACTGTCATCGAACTCATAAACAATAGGTGTCCCTGTAGGGATATTCAGGTCCACAACCTCTTCATCCCCCAAATGATCGATGATCTTTACCAGTGCACGAAGCGAATTGCCATGAGCCGCAACAAGCACAGTTTTGCCAGATCTCAAGTCAGGAATGATGCACTCCTTCCAATACGGCTCCACGCGTGCCACCACGTCTTGCAATGATTCTGTTCTCGGGGCTTGGATGGATTGCCCCTGCAAGTTCGTATACGCCAGTTGTCTCTGGTAGGCATCGTCAGACATTGGTGGCGGCTGAACGTCGTACGAACGCCGCCATATCTTGACCTGCTCATCACCGAATTTCTCCGCTGTGGTCTTTTTATTAAGGACCTGTAATGCACCATAGTGGCGCTCGTTGAGTCTCCAGCTTTTCTTAACTGGAATCCAGTGTCGGTCTGCTGCATCAAGTGCAATGTTGCATGTTGTGATCACACGTCGCAGCAGCGAGGTATGGCACAAGTCTGGTAGGTAATTGTGTGTCTTCAAGAATGCTCCAGCCTGCGTTGCTTCATCGTGGCCGTTTTGAGTGATACCAACGTCTTCCCAGCCCGTAAACAGGTTCCTTTCATTCCAGGTGCTCTGGCCATGTCGAACAAGTATCAATCTGAAGGTCATTGTGATTTTGGTATTTGTTCAACGGAGAGTTCAACGTAAAGTAACCACCGTTTTATAGACGCCTGGAAACCGCTGGCTGGTCTACCTGGCACCTTGATGAACACCCGAGAGTTCCGAATAGCAAATCCACATCGCCAATCGAGAGTGCGACGACGCGAATGTCCAATGGGAGATCACTCTGATGTCTTACAGGCCTGGAATATATTTGGGTCCGGTGTTGGTATTGTTCGCCGCGCAAATATGTACAACTTCAAAACCCCGCGCACTTACGCGAGCATCATTTCAGCAAGGAAATGATGCTCGCGTGCTTAACTGTTTCAGAATGCACAAATGTGCTCAAAAGCATGTAATCTTTTAAGGTCTTTTGTCTTCCAGTTGCAATGGATATAATAGCTTGTGAAATCTAGGTATGTTGTCTTTGCTAGCAACCGGCCTTCAGTTCCTGCATCTCTGGGTGTCAATGCCAATGCTAGCGATCTGGAATACCAAGACGTCACAGACCCAAGGGCCAAGAAATGCCTACAGACGAAGGTAGCCTAGCGAAGTTATCGTAAGGTTGAACTCCTCCAAGATAGGCTTAGCTTTCAAAGATTACCAACGAGCTAGTGCATAGGACGTCGTGTCAAGTCTTGCATTGCCGACCTGCAAAAGAAGGTGGCCCAATATGAAGATACCTACTCACCAAAAGAAGGCCCAGACATTAAAGAGCAACCTAGCCTTCATCAAGAACCTGTCTATCAACGGAGATCATATACATCACCAGAGGCAACCACTCGGGGATTGACCCAAAGCTTGGCTGAGGTTCCTGGCGGCCGGTCAGCCCACGAAAAGACTCAAGAAATATCCACTCACAAAAGTTCGAAATACACCCCCTCCCCCGCAGGTTCTCTGGCTCTTATGGGTCAGGTCTCGGGTCCTCCTATGGTGAAAGCAGGAAGCTCTTATCATCAGATGTAACCAAGCCACAAGGCGCAGCAAAGTCGCCGTTCAAGCTTCTTGACCGAGTCCTATAAAACAAATGGCGATCTCCAGGAAGCGCATTTGGACGATACCAGGAACCAGAAAACTAGCTCAGCCATACTGCAGCCCTTCCCTACATCAACCTTTGATGCGGCTGCTTCTCAACCTCCATTGATGACCACTGATCTTGAAGCAGAATTAGATCTTGGGTGGATTCTAGCCAACACAGAAGTGGAGGGATGAAAGAAATGCTCATGTGCTAAATCACCAGACCTAAACCCAAGGCCTTCAACCAACTCTAGTTCACTAAAAGGCCAATCGTCTACCGCAAGACAACCAAGCCACGCATCATCTTCAAGATCACCGGCCGCCATGCCAAGAGAATCGCTAAACGCAAGATTTCAGAAAATCATGGAGTGCGTCGGCGCAATGGATTTTGAAAGTTTTGACGATCTAGTCACTTCATACTATGTCGATGAGTTTGACGAAGCGTCCAAGCTCTTCCATGAACAGCGATTCAGCAGGATCAGAAGACTTCCCAGAGTATTCGCAGAGATAATGGAAGGTGCAAGAAGATGGGAGCCTTCGGAGCGCCGTGGTCTCGGGGAAGAGGTTCTCGAGGAGGCTGAAGCGGTTCTTATGCTTGAGAACAGCGAAGCCTGGCAATCGTTACAGTCAATCACTGATGCAGCCATGAACAAGGATGATAACTCTCCGGAGCATTTATATCAGAGCCTCAGTACAGTCCTCTCCATAGAGGTAAGCACATATGGACCAGCACATAATGCATACAAAACTAACAATAAAATGCCTCAGATGCCCAAATATCTGGACCTTATTGGTGGCCCTTGTAGCATCTGACAGCCCGGCATGGCAACGAGATTTTTCTGGCACAGCTATGGCAAATACTTCACTATTGTATTTCACGGGTCAGATACCAAAAGCTAAAATACTAGAACTAATAGGTCTTTGTATCTCGTAGATTCAGAACGGATCAAGACACTATCATCTCTATCTCTGTTCGAAGCTAACATGGGCTAAGTGGGGTATCTCGGCCTCCATCGGCGTGCTTAAGCCCCCCTCGGAGGACCAGGGGCATGGATGTTACCCAAGTGCTTGGTACTACTCCGTATTAGTACTTACTTTATCCCTCCACTTTTGTCCATTTACGGCATAACATTTTCTGTGGTCTCTACAATCAGCTTCCAAGGCCAATAACAGCATTACCACTTCAGAACAGTCATTATACCTCACCAGGGCAGGCCTCACTCAAGCCATGAGTCAAGTTCAGTTTCGTCGGCGAGCGGCAAAGGCCTGTGTCGCTTGCCGCGAGAGAAAGGTCCGCTGCGATGTCATTGTGCGCGGACAGCCTTGCACGAATTGCTATCTGGACAGCAAGGAGTGTGTCCTTACTAGGAGAGTTTCAAAACGGTAAGTAAAATTGCAAGTGTTGCTTCAATTCCCAGTATTCCAAAAATGTAACGTCTCTTGCGACAGCCGACCACTTCCAGAGAACAATGTTCCAATTATTTCCCATAGCCTATACCCCCCGTTGCTAGCAAAGCAGACGAGCACAGTCCCCGAGACTACTGGACACGACATTGTTGAGGTAATTACCGTACCCCCGGACCAGTTCTGTTGCCTCAGAGGACAATTTTACCAATTGACGACGAGACTGACAGCAGCGCAGGCTGAACCAGCGTTGGAATCTCGTAATTAAGTCCCTTATGTGTCTCACCCGGTTACATGATCTAATCTGACATAGGTACTTCCCTCGGCAAGACTCCTATCTCGCTGGATTCGACTGAATCCTCGCTGCTTGACTCTGTCCCAGCAACCAAGACGCACATAGTATCGACCAGATCTAACGTGGTGCACTTCTCCAATTACTCTTTCATTACCATTGGAAACGCTGCAGCCCTTTCACAAGAAGACATCCAGTTCTTGAATGTCAAGGGGTGCTTTAATCTTCCACCCAAGGTCATCCTGGATGAGTTTGTGCGGCTGTACTTCCTCCATGTGCATCCTTTTCTTCCATTTCTCGATGAAGGTAACTTCTGGGATGTGTATTGCTCTCGTGTATCCAGTCCGAAGATTCCCTTCCTTCTTATTCAGGCCATGATTTTTGCAACCAGCGCCGTGAGTATTCTGCCTCTCATCACTCTGACACAAGATGATAAGATAATTGCTAAAAACCAACAAGTTTACACTACAAGCTACTATCCAAAGTTTAGGGTTCAAGGACATTCGAAAAGCACGTGTGACACTCTACCAAAGAGCCAAGGTACTTGGCGAGCATCCGTTATCTCCCTCTTACCTGTCACTAACTCATGGTTCATTAGATGCTTTTCGACTTCAATGTGGAATTATCACCTCTTGTTCTCTCTCAAGTCGCCTTACTCCTCTCATTTTGGTATCCGGATTCGAAGACAGGCCCTGAAATGCCCAACACCCTATGGCTGAGCATTGCAATACACCACGCCCGATGCCTCGGAGCCCATGAAGCATGGAGGGATCAATATTCCTCCACCCAATCCGACAAGTCACAGTTACTCAGAAGACTGTGGTGGTGCTGCGTTATTCGCGATCGGGTTCTGTCACTGGGTTTGCGACGAAGACTTCAGATCGCGAAAGTGCCCCCGGTGCTTCTCCCCTCAGACTTTGAGAACGAAATAAAGCAGTCAGAGGTCATACACCCAGAGAACAAGCGAAGACTTGTCCGTATCCACATAAGATTGATGGAATTATGCGGGGTCTTAACTGATCTCCTAGAGCTAATGTGCCTACCCGACTGCCATCAGAAGGGCTATAATCCTGGAGAGGTGGCCAAACTGGCACGCTGTCGTAGTGCCCTGAAGCAATGGTGTCTGGTGACAAGCACTATCGCTCCAACATCAAAGTTTAGCAGCGAGTTTCGTGACCAGTCAGTGACAGTACATGTCAGCCTCATGTATATGTATTACAAGTAAGTATAAATTTCGGTATAGATTCAGACACAATACATCGCGCTGACAGGTGTCTTCACTCTACTCACAGTTATGCAAAACTTGCATTATCGAATTTCGAGGCCCTGATCGCAACCATGCACTCGGGACAACCTGGAGTTGGCAATTGCTTTACCAATTACAAATCTTCAGAGCATGGCCGAGAGGTTCAAGAAGCTGCTCTCGGTGTCACAGATTGTGTTGAAGAACTTGGGCACCTAGGGCTTGTCAGGTATCTCCCTCTGAGCGCGTAAGTACCTGCACGGTCTACATCACAAGTTCAACCCCACTAAGATCTTTGATTAGGATGGCCTTCATTGCCCTCCCCTTGCTTCTCAGCATCCTTGACCTGCAAGTTCTATCCACCACCGACATTCCGACCACATTATCTGAGAAAAGCCAACGCTATAAAGTCCTCGTCAAGGCAATGAAGGAGTTTGAACCTCGATACGATGGAGGGGAGTGGGTGTGTTCTGCCATCCAACACGTCGTTAAGCTCGCTCGGGTCGAGACTGCTCTCATTTCAAACAGTGTGATATCAAGTTGGAGGGACGTCTTGGCTTGGAAACCTAGAACTTACCTGCGCCTGACCCTCAGTTTGGACTTGAGTCTAAGTTTCATCAAGCTCCCAGAGGACAGGGATTTCCCTATCGTCTTAAGAAGTAACTATATGTCTGGGGCGAATCTGATGCAGTCTCCAATGTCGTTGGCCTCGCGTCAATCGATGAGCACTTCAGACGATGTCGATCTACTGCCAAGGGAAGCAGAGCAGCCGATGGATGAAGCGTCTTGTCATTTACCAACACCCAACAGACCAGAAGGGACTGACGAGCACAACCACGGTGACGTGGTAGTTAACATCGGAGAAGGTGCTAATTTGGCATCACCGGAACTTGTGGAGGAAGATTTGATTGCCGGTTTTTCACCAATTCCTTGGTGCGAGAGGAGGTCCACAACACCTTGCAGCACACGCAAGGACGATGGTCTCAGCGCACTGACACAAATGCAGTGCGTACAGGAGGCCGCAAGCCAGTGCGACTCGATGGCGAATTTTATCGACTGGGAAGATACATACTCCAGGGACTCACCTGACCTTGCAGAGAGTATGTTGCTTGACACTTTAGACCTAATGATTTCTCCAGGAGCTGTGTCAAGCCAAGATACCAAAAGTCCCCAACCCACCCAGAGTCCAGATACAGCAGAGAGTATATAGGAATGAATTTTTATGGAATGGCCCACCTCCCAGATCGATTGGTCACTTTTATTATTTCTAGAACAACGAAATCATGATCCTGGCTGATGAATGCCCTTAGAACAATGAGGCACTGGAGAAGGCAGAATGTAGATGCATCAGCTGCCTTCGTGTATTGTCATGATGGGACTTTGGTTTACTGACTAAGACTAAGAGCACGACTTCTCAATAAACACAGCCCGCAAAACATTGTGAGACAAATTGGACTTCAAGTGAACATAGAATTGAGTTGATAAACTACATCATCTTAACGTGAGAGCTCTAAAAGACTGTAGCCCTTGTTGATAAATGGAGGCACTTTAGCCAGTGCTAGATCACTCCTCGCTGTAGGGACAGCCCTCCATCACATGGGATGACAGCTCCTTGCAAGAAGACTGCTTGGGAGCTACACAAGACCATTGCCAGAAAGGATACGTCTTCTGGGTTTCCCAGGCGTCTCATAGGTGTAATTTTGATGAGATTCTCTGGGGCATCAGGGGGACTGGTCTTGCGAAACAAAGCCGTGTCAATCATGCCCGGACAAATGACATTGATCCGAACGCCCTTTGGGCCATAGTCCTGGGCGTCCGTCTTTGCAAAACCGACGATGGAGTGCTTTGTAGCACAATACGGCGACATTCCGGTCGATGCATTGAGACCTGCCAAGGAGGATATTGAGATTATACTGCCCCGAACGCTTCCAAAATCTGGCAGGGGATCCTGTTTTAGCATTTGCCGGATTTCGGCTCGATGGCATAGCCATGTCTATAAAGTAACAACACTCGGTCAGCCTTGGAGATCGATTTGCGAAGAATTTGAATTGAATATAAAAACGCTTGAGTGTTGAAAGGAAATCCCTGCATGTAACTTACACCATGTTGATTTATCGAAATAATTCTATCGTAGGTAGCCACTGGTGTTTCTGCGATGGGGGTTCTGGCCGGGACTGCTCCGGCGACGTTGATGGCATAGTCTAGACGTCCAAAAGCGGCCACACAAGCATCAACCATTCGGTTAACCGATACCTCACTGCTAATATCAGCTTGGAAGATTTCCACATGAATATTGGCAGATTTGGCAAGAATCTGGGCCTTGGTGTCCTGGAGCCCGCGTAAGTCTATGTCTGCCAGAAACAATTTTGAACATCCTTCTTGGGCAAAGGAAATGGCAAGCCCTTGTCCTATGCCTGTACATCACAGAAATCAGCGTTTGTTTGAGTTATTGCTAAGCTGCTGTCGGGGAAAATCTGTACCTGAGGCTGCCCCAGTGATCAGTGCGACTCCAGGAAGCGTGATATGCATTTTGCCTATATCTTTTGCATTCAATTGAACTCAAACCCTAGGTTGAGATGGGTGAGCAATGCGATTAGGATTTTGCTATGTAGAACCTGAAGGGCTTCTGCCTATGGCGGTTGGCCGAAGCTCGGTGCCGCTGATCATCGCTCGGCGCCGAAGGGAGAGATCGGCAGACGGCACGAGTTTAACCGAGCGGGCGCAGCGGATGTGAGTCGGCGGTCAATTCGAAGCGCCTGGACTTTATGTGCTGTTGCCATTGCTTCATGCCTGGTCGAAAGGCTGTAGTTCCAAAATCTATCGCACACAATTAGCATTATCGCCTCTTTCACGTATCCATAATCATGCAGTCATTTCCAGGTGTTGCGCTGGTTGTTAGTGCTTCTACATGTAGGTATTGGCGGGAGCAAGCCAGCCATGGAATTTTACATTTCTCGTCAAAACTGACCTGAGTCCATAGCAATTGGCCGTGCTACCTCTCTACAACTTTCGAAACATGGATGTACGCGGCTCGTTCTCGTAGACCAAGACAGTAACCAAATAGAATCCCTTGCTCACGAATGCCGTAATGCTGGAGAGCAGGATATGGAAGTCTTGGTGTTGGCTGGAGATCTCAATGATGCCGATACAGTCAGGCGACTCATCTTGCAGGCAGTGGAGCAGTATGGGTGCATTAACTACGCTGCCAATTGCTTTGATATGCCCACGACGTTAGGCTCTACGGCGGACATGAGCCTAGAATATTTCAAAGAGCCGGCTGAGGCAGTTCAGAGAAAGGCAAGGTCCTTGAGCCATGTACGGAAAGCACCAAGCAAGACTAACATTTACATTTCTAGATATGGCTCTGGATGCGCGAGGAGGTCTCACAAGCGCTCAAACAAGAAACTAACAAAGGGAATTCGTCGATTCTCAGCATTGTCAACGTTTCGACTATCCACGGAATTGGATCAGAGCCTCACTTGCCGGCTTGTGCGGCGGCAAGCCGTGCCATTGTGGGAATGACACGTGCAACAGCTATGGACTACATCAAGAGCGGTATTCGGATCAATTGTGTGTGTCACTCTGCGGTAGCTCAGCAAGCTCCATCCGAGCAGAAGCTTTTGCCTTCACCTTTGGGCAGGTATCTCGAGGTGGAAGAAGTGTCTCATGCAGTTGTATTCCTTCTTGCAGCGCAGTCATCAGCCATCACTGGGACACAGTTACCGGTTGATGGGGGATGGTCGCTATACCACTATTGATAGTTGCGGGCTACTAGAGAATCACAAACCAATCCAGAATAAACCAATCGGCAGTGGCACCATTGATATGCTATACGATTATGTAGGAAGCCAACCATTTTGTGAATGTAACAGAACCTGTGCGATCACAGCCATTCTTATAGTTGCCTGGTGTTACATAGCGCCCTTCAACGGGCTTCATCGATTTAAGAAACTCACACTAAAGATTTTTATCTACACATGCCTCTTTATTCTACTAGCTAAGAATCGACACACGAGCTTCACTGGGGGAATGCTAAGCTCGGGGTTCCCGTTGGGACAGCGAAGAAAGCTCGATCAAAACTATGGCAGCAATATTCATAAATCTACAAGACAGCCATTACAAGTGACTGCTCCGCTGCTCGCGGGCTGACAATTCTCGAAGTTCCTTCTTTAGCATTTTGCCGTTAGAGTTCCTTGGCATGGCGTCCAAGAAGCGTACTCCACCTGTGAGTCTTTTGTAGCTAGAGAGCCTGGCCCCGAGATAGTCGACCAGCTCCGCTTCGCTAACCTCGGCCCCTGGGGATCGGACAACGTATGCCCGAGGGCACTCGACGCCTCTTGCATCCTTGATCCCAATTACAGCGACCTCGGCCACTCCTGGATGACCAAAAAGCTCACTCTCCAACTCGGCTGGTGCGACCTGGAAGCCCCGTACTTTGATAAGATCCTGGCACATGTCAGCTACATTTTATCCTTCAAGGTAATGGGATTGCCTGGTGAATCTTTACTGACCTTGATCCTATCGAGAATGAATACCTTCCCAGTCTCTGAATCTATGTAACCAACATCGCCTGTGCGGAGGAACCCATTAGAATCAAGGCACTCCTCCGTGGCAGACTTATTCTTATAATAGCCCTTGAACACGGTCGGGCCGCGAATGAAAAGCTCCCCAGGCTGGTTATAGGCTGTGATTTCAACGCCTTTCTCATCAAAGACCCTAAAATGCACCTTAATAATGGTTCCTGTTTGTTGGTAGTGGGACCTATACTGACCTAGCGCTCGTGTTTGGGATCAAGGTTCCGACGCTGCTCGTATTGTCATGCGCGGGGTAGTGTACCTTGGTGACGACACTGGAAAGTTCGGTCATACCGTAGGCCGTATTCCAAGGACAGGCCTCTGGTATAATTTTGCGCCACTGGCGATGTAGCTCGGCGCCGACTGGTGCAGAGCCACATGTCCCATATTGCAGCGAAGAAAGCTTTCTTTGCTTCTCACTATCGGGACAGGCAACCTGGAGGACGCCCATCATCATGGCTGGAGCCATACCCGTATCAGTGCACTTGAATCGATCCACAATGTCGAGGAATTTGGCCGGATCAAATCTCGATACAAAGTAGGTCTGCCAGCCCTGCCGGAGTGGCGTTATATGGGACCATACGAGAGATGCAGCGTGGAACATGGGCCACAGCATGACCTGTTTCACTTGGTAGTTTCGAGCTTCGATCTCGTTGATAAGAATCGCCTCGGCAACGACGTTGTGATGACTTAGCATGGCAAGCTTTGGCGGGCCACTGGTCCCGCTAGTTGGGTATAGACATGCTGTGGTTGATTTCGCCGTTGCCTCATCGTCAAACGATACCCAGTCGGACGAGCCATTTTCCAAGAGGGTGGTCCATGGGTTTTGTGTCTGGTCCTTACCTTTCGTCATTAAAGGCGTGATAGTAAAGATGTTTGCTTCCGGGATTCCGCACTCAGCAGCCGCTCGAGCAGCTTTCCCCAGCAAACTAGGGCAGCAGAATATGAACCTCGTATCGGAATTGGTCAGGTGTCTCGCCATTTCTCCCTGCGACAGCCCTGGGTTCATGCCTGTCCAGACACCACCAGCTGCCACGGTCCCCAGACAGATGATGGGCTGGTATATCTGCGGGGTTGTCAGTGTCAGTATGGAGGCCATGAAAGCTTCGAAAGGCGGTGCTCGCTCACATTGTTCGGAGAAAATAGGCAAACCGTGTTGCCGGGTTTCAAGCCCGCAACTTTGAGTCCCTGGGCAAGTTTCTGTACCAAGGCCTTAGCCTGAGGCTTGGATAAATGTTCATGATCAGGGTTCTCCGAGTCAATGAGAATCTAGGTCATGTAAGGCTTGTGCAGATAAACGCCACTGGCAGGGCTGTTCTACTCACTGGCATGTCCGGATTAACCGGATCGCTGCCCCCAAATACATAACTGAGTAAATCAGTTGATGGGATGGACACGGATGGTAGAGGGGATGAAAACATAATTGGTTTTTACCGTAAGACGGATGTTGTCGTCCTATGATGACAACCTTTCTAGATTTTTATACTACATACCAGTCAAGAATGGCTTAAAGAGTAGCCTGTTAGCCGAGAAAGTTAGTTCAAAGACTAGTCAAGCTCGGTAAGGATATCGGCACCGAAGTTGTGAATAGTTATTTAGGTCCTGTTTAAGTATAGAGTAATTCATAATTACATTAATAATTTCTTAAATTATTAACTATGTTCTTGTAAAAATTATTAATAATAAATTTAAGTTTTTAAAACTAAGGGAGATTCTGAAAATGTATTTTACTAAAGAATAAGTAATTAACTCCTCTTAATAAAGCTATAAATAGTATAATAGTAAGGAGAGTCAGATCTGGATTAAGAGATCCTAGATCAACCTAGTATTACTGTCTTGTATAGAAAGTAGTTACTCAATAATTACATCTTTATAGTTTCCCGACTCATCCAGTACTTCCCGCGCTTTGTTCCATGCTTCAACAATGAGCCGGGCATGCTTCTCACTTCGAGGCGCAAAGTCACATCTAGTTTATTGTTAGAGTATTCATTCCATGGGAGGAGCCTAACGCACCGGAAGGGAACCGGTCTAGCAGCAATCGACTGCGTAACCTCATCACGATCGACCTCTATTTCCGAGCCATCAGGCCCACGAGCCTTTCGGATGTCAAAGGCCCACATCAGTCTCGCTGTGGCTAGGAACAAAGTCCTTTCGGCGACATGTATTCCTGGACAGATGCGGCGGCCAGCTCCAAAGGTCCAATGGTCTCGGTCCTTGTAGTCGGCAGCCGCAGCCGCTTCCGCAAGAGACCGGGAGGGATCATGGCGTGAGGGGTCGAATTCTCGCGGATTTGGAAAAAGGCGCGCGTCGTTGTTGGCAGACCAGACGGCCAACACGATGGTGGTGCCTGCTGGAATCTTGTAGCCATCGATCTCATCGTCAGCGAACGCCGCATGAGGAATTGCGCCGCTGATTGGGGTCGGGAGCCCTTCGCTTGTCAGCCATATCACTACGAGCATATCTTGTCACTGGTTGGCCTACATCGTAACGCCTCCTTTACTGTTTGACGAACATAAGGTAGTGACTCGAAGTCGTCCATTGTTGGATATCTGTCTCCCACGACAGTATCAAGTTCCTCGTGGACTTTGCGCTGCACATCCGGGAATAGCATCATTGCCTGGTGACATGGTCATTAGTTACTCTTACGAGAAGATTAATGTACGACTGCTTCCTTCCATACCTTGATCAGGCCAGCCAGGGTGTTACTTGTCGTGTCTGACCCGCCTTCCAGAGCTATTCCAGCAATGTAAGATGCAGTATGATCCGTCAGCAGTTCGCGGGTTGCAGCGTCCTTCCAAGTCTTTTGGGCAGTGTAAACATCTGCTGCAAAGCCTAATAGACAAAACAGGAGTGGTGAGCGTGAATCTAGCGTTAGTGTGAGTGGATTGGAGAGACATACTTGGACGTGAACTATCAAGATCAGAATCCATCTGGACCTGCTTGTAAAGTTTGTGGAAGTGTGCCTTCTCTCGCAAGAAGATCTCCTTTCCCTTTCTAGCTACTGAATTCATCCACAGTGGAAGCAAACGGGCAACTGGACGGAGTTGTGGAAACCAGTCCAGCAACCTACTCTGGGTCACCATAGCGAAGAAGCCGTGCGTGTTGGCAAATAGCTCTCGCATGACGGGGTTGTCAAGCGAGACTACTCGGAACCCGTACGTCATGCTAGTGGCAAGGCTCGTGGTGCTGCGTGAGATTAGTGCCTCGAAGTCGCTGGGGTTATTAAGCAAATCGTAGCAAAGCTGCTTTGTCTCGATGTCCTGATAAGGAATATATCTGGCTGCCTTGGTGACGTTGAGGAACTGATGATAGAGCTTACGCTCGACTTTCCACAGTGCATCATAGCCTCGCATGATGATCCGCGAGTGCTGCCAGATCTCCTGCATGTAGAGCTTTGGCCTGTCTGCATAGTTGCCGCTGCGCTTATCGACGACTTTCTTGATCATCTCTCCGCTTGTAAGTACGACCATATTTTGAGATCCCAGCTTGAGGGAAAAGATGGGTCCGTCTGTAAACAGAGTGAGAAATAAACGTCAGACTCTTGTTCGGTCTCATAACTCGTCCTGCTATATCACATACATTGCTCTCCCCATTTCTGGTACTGGAGATGGAGATCTTTCCGGGGAAGCTGATGTAAGTTGCCAAGAAGAGGAACGGTCCGAGGTCCTGCATAAAGGTTCAGCAACAGGTACTTCCGAATATGCTAAGGGATGGATGACTTCTGTCACTAACCAGGTGGTGCGCCGCTCCACTTGCTTGTAGCTTTGATGAGGTGAAAGAGTAAAGAAGCAACCACTATAGCGGTGGTAATGTAGACCAAATTCTGTTCGAGTTTGATGAAAGCCATGATGATGATTGAATTGAAGGTTGATGCTATCCCAATGATCTCGAGACTTGCTAATTAAGTTAATCTAGCGCAATGAGTTCATGTCTGTGGCCTAAAGCAATGATGGGAACTCGGCACCGAGCCATGCACGTTCGGTCTGGCGTTGCTCATGACTTAGTGCTTCGGTGCCCCCTCACGTCCAACAATCAATGGATAAAGTCCTGGGAGGCAAAAGGAAAGTGATTTTAGGTTAAATTATATAGGTAAATAGTAATTAGAACTTTATTATTATTATATAAGAAATAAATAAAAAGGTTTAATATTTTAATAGCAAATAAACTATAGATAACTACTCCGCAGGTCTCTCTTATACCTACCCTAAAAGCGCTACCATTAATGCCTGAGGCAGTAGACTAGTATCGTAACTGGATCAACCGGATCTCCCGGCTAAACCCCACAAACTAACCCCACAAAGACGAGGAAAACCCCATAATTCCGGGGTTTAGCGCCATATCCATGCTAGACCCTGCTTGTTTGCTTTGACCTCCATGACCCCCTCTTTGCAACACGTATCGTCAAGTCAAGAAGAACAAGTCAGTCTGTCCCGGCGCCTCTACCTGTGCAGACAACGCTGGGACGCGAAGAATTGCCTCTAACTACTGTTTTGATCAACATGAGTGAGCTTGTAGAGACGTGTGTCGAGAGGCGGCCGGTCAAGAAGCCACGTGCATGTTATCACTGCCACCTCCGCAAGGTCCGCTGCGATGCCTGGCAGGTTGGCTTACCTTGTACCCGCTGCCGACGGCGGAAGCAGGACAGAACCTGTGTGCTTGTAGCCGCTTCTCAGACAGAGAGAACAAGGTATGCAGAGACAAGATATATCCCTGGGATGCCTGGAGAAAGTCATTGAGCTGAGCCTTATCGTCAAGAAACTCACAAGAAATCCCCCAACCGCCTGTCCAAGATGGCCAAGACAACTGTGAGCTTGAATTAGGACTAGGACTGGAGTCAGACCGCGTAGATGAAGGCGCTCTCATGCAAACATTTGTAAGCGGCTGCGTCGTATGTTTATGTGTCAAGCCTTGCTAAACCTATCCCCTCAGACTCCAAGTTGCTGCCTCCCAGAGATACAAGCAGCAAATGCACAGCAGGTAAATCCAGGCAACACAGAGGTCACCGCCGTCCATCTAGCCTTGACCACGCCGCCAGCGGAAGTAGGCGTCCAAGAACAGGATGTGCATCTACGAGTGGCTGAGGAGATGTGCCGCGAGGATGCCGCCGTCGTGTCACCAAACGAATCAGGTGAATCCGATGGATACTGTGAGGTGATTGAATACCACGAGGGCATCACTCCTATCACCATCCTAGGTCAAGCCTTGGGAAAGCGTCTGCCTAATCGTCTGACTCGCGTCAGGCTGAAACGAGCCCGGACAGATCAGGGCGTGCAGTTGGAGGGAGTTCGAGAGGCATCAACTAATATGGAATTTCTAGAGCAAAAGGGCGCTCTGAACATTCCGCCGCGAAATATATGGTAAGTCAATCATGTGGTCCGGGGTCAGCTTCAGACTTCCAGATGCTAACATGGGCCTGCAGTAACAAACTTCTGAAACTCTACTTCACATGTGTTTACCCATACGCACCAATATTGGATCGTGTTCAGTTCATGGAGGACTACTATGCTGGGAGACACTCTGTGTTCATCATGCAGTCGATCCTTGCAAACGTCGCTGCTCACACCTCAGAGGACATACTTCGGCAGATTGGTTTCAAGGACCGCGAGACTGCACAGAAGACCTTCTACTCGAGGGCTACTTTAATATACGACCTGGGAAATGAGACAGGACAGCTTAGCCGCCTCCAGGGCTCTATAATGTTGAGCTCCCTATTGTTTAGTTATGCTGTGGACAAGGACTTCAGGTACTGGTTCAGCAACGCCTGTCGGATCGCTACACAGCTGGGCCTGCACCGGCAGTACATCTCTGAGCGGATTGATCCGAGGTCAAAGCGATTGTTCCGACGGATCTGGTGGACGTTGTATAACAGAGACGTACTCATGGCCGTTCTGGGCCTCACGAACCTCACATACTTTGATGAACGGTACTCTGACGCGGCTCAACTCACACCAGACGACTGGGAAGACTCTGAAATACCTGAACGATATGCGTCAGTGGTTCCTCCCACCACACGTTTGCATAAGATATATCTTGTGGAGAACTGTAAACTATCAGTGATAAGTACGTGTCGGTCAGATCCCTCGTTTGTGAAATTTGCCTGACACACAGACGCGAGCAGGTAATCGGTTCTTACAGTACTTCAAGACTCCAGGGAGAGTGCCCTCGAACTCGGAGATAAAGATTCTGGAGGATGATATTATGGGTTGGAAGAACAAGCTTGATCCTGAGATATCCCTAATGGCGTTTCAGGAGTGGTCTACCGCCAACGTATGGGTTCTGGTGCTTCTGGCCATCAGCTTCCGTCTCGAGGCAGTCTTCTATCGGGCGTTGCGCGAGTTGCATCGGCGGTCGAGTGATTATACGTCGATGCAGCGAGTCACTCAGCGGCAGGAGAATGCAATGTTTGAGCTGTCGTCAATCGTACAGAGGGCCTCAATCAACAATGTCATTGGTCTGTGTCCTATGTCCTTGTAGGTTCTTCCCAAACTCCTTTTCCGATATGCTCATCTGGATCAGCCAGCTGTACTGACTATTGAATTTTCCTTAGCATGACCTGTGCTTCCTCTATCCTCGCCATGCGGATAGAAATCGCCCTGGAACCAAACACAACTCCGAAAAAGAAGATGGCCTTGACGGCTCAGCTGTTTACCGAGCTTCAGTATATACGCGAAAGTTGCGAGTACTGGAGCAGTATGACCTGGACACTGCGCATGTTCGAGGTGGCGATTTCAAGAACCGGTCTCGGTATTGGGCAGCCTGGCGGTGGGAAGAATACAGAGAGTAGCGGACAGGGAGACCAGCGGCCTCAAGACCAACCACTTTTCCCGCAAATGGTTCACCATGACTGTGTTGATGGTCTTGACACCTTACTAGATCCTCAACCTGCAGCAGAAATGAACTCAATGAACGACTTTGCCGGAGTATTCCCACTTGCGGATGACTACGATTGGCTTGAAAGTATTCTTGCCGCTCCAGGTCATGAAGACAGACAGCTATAGCTATAGCCGGGGCAATGTATGACAAGATGGTTCGAGAATGTATTTCAATTCCTAGATACGAGACTATCAAGACGTACACAAATCAATGCAAATCTACCAACACACTAGAATACGGGTCCAGGAAATGTCTGTGGCTGCCTGTCTTGACCATCCAGCAGCCCATAATACCAAGTGAGATCTCGCCCATCAAACTCCCGCGTGTCGAATCCGTTGCCGAGAAAGTTGAATGGGTTGTTGGAGAGATACTCTATGTCAAAGTCCTCAAACCTCGGCTTCTGCAGCATGGTGAGGTAGTGGACCCGGGACCCAGGCCAGCACAGCGGCTTCTTACCCCTGTCGCCGTTCTTGAACCATGAGCTGCACGGGTCTGACCAAGCCGTGCGCTGGAGGTAAAGGTCCGCGTGGCGAGTAAAGCTCTCGGATACGGATCGCTTGACCCGGAGGCTCTTGATGTCTTCTACCTGGGCCTTCTCGAGTACCTGGATGATGTACTGCGTATATGCCTCAACCATGGGGACAACCGACCCGTGTCCCAGCGGCCCGTAGGGACCGATGAAGATGAAGTAGTTTGGCACGTCGGGTGCAGATAGACCAAGATAACCAAATGTATCATGCTTGAAATCATCCTGCACATTTCTGCCATTGACCATGACCGGAAACGCGGGGCGGAAGCTCGTGTCGAAGCCGGTCGCGCAAATCACAACATCGACTTCATGTGCTACGCCGTTGCCGTCGATGAAACCAGTTGGTGTGATCTCCTGGATCTCCTGGGTCAAGACAGTGGTCTTTTCCAGGCACAAGGCCTCAAGAAAGCCATTTCCGGGGGTTGGACGTCTGCACCCGACGCCAAAGTCTGCGGGGATGATCTTGTCCATCAGCTCGGGCTTCGCAGCTAGCTTCCGCTTCATCTCGTTCGTTGAATACTCCTTGGAGTTGCGGGCGTCCTGGGATCCCTTGATGAGAAACTTGAACCTCACGTTGAGTTCCGATTCAATGGCCTTGCAGTATGACAGATAAAACTCATCGTCGGACCGGAACCTGTCCTTGGTCTCTTGGGAATAGTGGAAGTTCTTTCCCTCAGGTCCAGCGTACGTGGGTGCGAAGCCTGCAGTTATCCAGACCGGGGACCGTGCCACTACGTAGAGCTGATCTACGTCGTTGATAATGGCGGGAATGACCTGAACTCCAGAGCTGCCAATTCCGATCTGGAGGACCCGTTTCCCTCTCAGCTCGACCTTGTGATCCCACCGCGCAGTGTGAAGAGTAGGCCCCTGGAAAGAATGCAGGCCTTTGATGTTGGGCCACCTCCAGTTGTTGAGCACACCGCCTCCATGGAGGAAGAAGTCGGCATAATCAGTGAAGGTGTCGTGGGGGTTGTTGTTGCGCATTACTGTGATCTTCCACTTGCCGTCGATCTGCAGCCATTCTGCATGGATGATCTTGTGGTTGAAGTGGCAGAACTTGACGACATCGGCTTTTTCGGCCACATCCTTGAAATATTGGTGTATCTCGGGAGACTCAGAGTAGTATTGAGACCAGTCGGGCTTTCTCGCCCAGCTGTATTGGTAGCAGACGCTCGGAATATCGCATGCACAGCCAGGGTATCTGTTTTCGAGCCAGGTACCGCCCAGATCACTATTCTTCTCTGGATAGATTCGAGTCCATAGTCAGCTGCAGTGTCTAATTTTGGGATTGCAACGACAGGGGGATTGTACCATAAATCACCAGTGTTATGTCTTGCATCCGCCGCTCAAGTTGTCGTGCAAAGTCGATGCCACTGCAGCCCATTCCCATGAATATTACCTTCATCTTGCGCCTGGTACCCATTGGAGTCTCACGAATTTTGTATTCGGCTTCACTCACAGGCCTCAGGTCAGCTTCTTTCGATTTGGCTGAGTCGCCACTTGGATGGCCGTCATGACTGGCATCCCCATTGAGTTGGTGATCAAACAACGTCATTCTCTATGTCAAATAAATGATGGAGAAATGTGATTCTGTGAAGATACCGATGATACAGGCGTTCAAGATAGAGAATATATCCCTGGGCGCAGAAACTGAATGACCGAGGCATGGAGCGTTGCCGACAAAAGTCATACGATTGGCGCGCTACGTAGTACGTACTACGTGCTACCTCGTACCTACGGCGCCGAGCGCCGAACCAATCACCGAGCCTCCAAGTTGGCAGGGAACTTACTTGGCGCCTGCGGAGGCATCGATCGTTGGATACCGTCCAACTCGAATGTTAAAGCATTCGGATAGTGCGGTTGGCCACCTCCTGTCAATGTGTTCTCTCTGCAGCTTGTCTCACCACTCGTTTCACTCCCAAGGCCAACGTAACCATGGCTCGGGCTGTAGCTCTCATTTTGCTTCACCCTCTCCAGTTTGTCCACTTCACCTACTCATTTCTCTGCCTCGTACTAGTGGTGCTTCTACGACGCATTCTGCTGCCACATTTTCCATCTTATCAATCACTACGCCTTCAGTTGCATCGCGCATTCCTCTCTGCTGCATCAACAACATTCCCAGATCTTCCTAGGAGATTGCCTGTCTCCAAGTTAGATCCGGCACGAGCCAGGGTCATATTTCAACTTCCTACTGCGTATGTGATTCCCGGCATCTATGATCTATCAAAGCTTGCTGAGGCGAGGTTCGATGGGGGAAAGAAATGCGTCGTATTATACGCTCATGGCGGGGGCTACGCCCGCGGACAAGCGACTATGTACGTGGACTACATGGAAAGATGGATCAAGGTCGCAAATCAGCAGGGCCTTGAGCTTGGGTTTGTGAGCGTCGAGTATCGTGAGTATTTCAACACCATCATCTTGATCCAAGCACTAATCCAAACCTCGAAGCCCTATCCACCGAAAGTGCACATCCTTCGCAACGAACAGCATTCTTGAGCACCTATCAGAAACTACTAGACTCAGGCGTCGACCCAGCGAAAATTATATTCATGGGTGACTCGGCCGGAGGTAAGTGAACAGAATCTCGAGGAGAAGGATTTCGCTGAAATATTCCCAGGCGGGCTATCCATAATCTCTGCCATTGAGCTACTGCGACTGGGCCTACCACAGCCAGCAGCGACAATATTGATCTCCCCGTGGATCGACATGTCGTTGACCGCGTACCGAGGCGGAAATCCTGCTGTCGAGACTGACTACTTCATCGTGGCTAACGAAGCGGTGCCCCGCCTCGCTCGACTTTTCGCTGGTGACTTTGCTCTCGACTCCCCCGAGGTGAACCCTCTATCGCGGCAGCCAGAGGAGATACATGGCTTGTGCCCACAGCTGATCCTTGCAGGAGGAGCCGAGTTTGCCTTGTACGACAGCAAAGCGTGGGCACAACTATGCGCAGCAGCCAAGGTGCGTCAACAACTTCACGTAGAATGGGGCCATCTTCACATATACGCTTTGGGATCGAGATGGATAGATCCAGCGATCCGTAAGCGTACAGATTTGATGATTATTGGATGGATGATAAAGCATGTCAAATAAAATGAGTCTATCAATGGTTGCCATTAGAAGTTGTGGCCATAGAGTGAGATTTGTTGAATTCTGTCGCGAGTGTAAAGACCAAAAGGCAAAGAACACATATCGCAATATAGTAATTACCCTCCCTGGTGTCTGATGGAAGGAAGCGCGACTAGAGATTGTGACAATGGATACGTCTCATGCCCCAAGTTATGGCTCCTGGATACTTTAACTTGACTGTTGATATGTAAAACGACACACAAGCATCGTCAAAAATGAGACATTAATGTTCTTAATAAGCATTCAGGACTCAAAGGTGTTGAGAAACGGTCAAAAGAAATTCATGCGTAAACAAATGCGGAATATTGAAATGTACTTATGCTATAGAAACAATACTAACAGGTCCGCTACTCAAAGTCTACAGCTTCGATAGCCCAGCTGCACGGCTGAGTCCTTGCTTGGCCAGCTTACGTCGCATAACCTTGCCACTGGGCGTCTTTGGTATCTCAGCCAAGAACTCAACTCCACCCGTGAGCCACTTATGCTTCGACAAGCGACTCTCTATATACTCCTTAACCTCCACTTCCGTCAGTTCTTGGCCTGGCGCTTTGACCACAAATGCCTTGGGATACTCTCCATTGTCCCTGAAGCAAAGGTCAGTCCCGAATATTGGCTGTACGGAGTAATGTGAAAGCGGGTTTGGGGAATCGGGAATGCAAGCCCAGAGAGGATCCAGATCGGTCTCAATGCTTACCTTTTCTCGCCAATGACAGCTGCATCGACGATTTTAGGATGCGTCACAAGTGTCTGTTCGATTTCTGCCGGCGCCACTTGCAGCCCTTTGACTTTGATAAGTTCCTGTGACAAGGTTGTTAGCATCACTAGATGGTGACTTGGTGCTGGTGGTGCTACCTTCAACCGATCGATAATGTAGAAGCGGTCCCTTGAATCGACATAGCCAATATCACCGGTCCGAAACCACCTGTCATTCCCTTCAACAACAATCGCGGCACTCGTTTCTCGGGGCCGCCTGTAATACCCTTTCATGATGTTGGGTCCCGAGATCCAAATTTCGCCAACCGTGTAGGGAATTTTGACGCCCTCCTCGAACTCGTAGCCATCAACTGGCACTATCTTGGCCTTCATATTCGGGTTAAGCCAGCCGATAGAACGTCCGTCATCTACATCGTCTGGCGCGAAGCCGGTAGCCGAACATGTCGTTTCCGTGAGTCCCCAACCCTGTTTCACTTGGACCCCAGGGCGTAAATACATTCGCTGGACAAGGCTTCCAATGTCCGGGTTGAGCGGGGCTGATCCTGAAAGAACCGTCTCCAGAGCCTTGAGGTTGAAGTTGGAGGCCCTGGGGTGCTTGGCAAGGGACAGTAGGAGCGTTGGGACGCCTGTCAGGAAGGTGATGCGGTAAATATCCAGGAAGAGGAGGTACCTTTGGATGTCGTATTTGGGCATTATAAATACTTTGCACCCGGTTATTGCAGCAGTGGTGCAATAGTATGCTTGACCCTAGCGGCAACACATATCAGTGCTCTGCAGTGTATTACTTTGGACCGAGTAACACAAGAGACTCTCTGTTTTTTACTTACATAGGCATGGAACATGGGGAGAGGAGCCAGCCAGCGCTCTCCGGACAAGTCTAGTCTTTCCCTTCTTTCGCGGCCGAGCCTTGTTCCAGCCACCATATTCCTCTTGTAGGCTACCTGTGCCGAGTTGGAAATTATATTATAGTGAGAAATCTCAGCCCCCTTGGGCAAGCCTGTAGTGCTAATCTTATGGTCAGTAGTCATACTTGTAATTGATGATGGAGGTTGATAAACACACACTTACCCACTGGAATAATTGATTGCGGCAGATGCTGACTGAGCTTCCTCTTTGGAAGAAAATCTCCTCCATGACCATGACTTAACGTGCTCTTCAGAAGCCCATACGCTCGTCCAAGACGGCACTGGATATCGGGCATTGTCTTGAAGGTCAGAGAATACAAGAACATTTGAGCGCGGAAGTCCGACTTTGTCCGCAGCTCTCAGTGCCTTGTCTAGACAACTGGGACCAGCAACAAGCAGCCGAGACTCTGAGTCAGCGAGTTGATATGATAATTCTAAGTAGTTCAAATCCCGTTAGCCAGATGGACCTCAAGGAATAAAGTTAATCTCAATAGTTGCCTACCATCTACAGAGCTGCTTGGGGAAGAGCCGGTGAAAACACACCCCGAGGCGACTACACCCCAGAATAAGATAGGGAAATAGACAGAGTTGCCCGAGCACAGCAGAACTTTATCATTAGTCTTGAGTCCGCGGTCTTGCAGGCCTTTCGCCCACCGCTTCACCAGCCCTTCTGCTTGCGACAGGCTAAAGTTGACAGCAGGATTCTCCGCGTCAAAATACTGTGGTTGAGAACGTGACGCTGGAGTTCCAGATGAGAAGACGAAGGTTGCCAGGTCTACATTTGGAATCTCCAGCTCAAAGGCGGACTGGTACACTCGTGGCATATTCGACGACATTTCGGCTTAGTTACCAGATTGCGTGCGCAAGGAACAATGGAACAATTGCGACCCTGGTCCAGCCCACAAGCTTGATCAAACGTTGATATTGAATTCTAGAGTCTTTTGAGTGTGCATCTCAGTCGCCGGAAGCTGATGATTGATGGCGGCAGTCGGACACCGACTGACTCGGTCCCGGAGGTTGCGGCACCCGCTTCCCCGATTCTGATCAATGGAGTCGGCACCGAGATTTCCAGAGCGCTAATTGGCTCAGCTGCGCCTCCTCTTGCAGCTTACAATTGCGCTCAGTGCTGCTGTGTTTGGCTGGACCAACAGCTGCAATAATCAATCAATTCACTGTTACAAGACTTATCAACCAACGCGATACAATCAATCATGGCTCAGTCAAGCCCACGAAGACCGGTTTTGGTGGGGAATGTGTCAGGTTCAACTGGGGACAGACTCGATGGTATGTCGCAGTGTACAGTATTCCCTGGTATTATAGGAGCGCCATCTAAACAGCCTCATAGGCCTCAAATGCATGCTTCGGGGGCCAACCAAAGTAGATGTAATAGTCGGAGACTGGATGTCCGAGGTATGTGCACCACACAGAACATTTGCTGCCCAAGTCCGTTCTGAATTGCTTTGTACTTACTGGACTGTAGGCGAACTTGTCATCCAGATCCTTGCAGCTTCGTGCGGGCCAAGGTGAGGGCTACGAGCCTGGGTTTCTCCATTCGCTCCGGATAGCCATTGATGATTACTTGGCTTACGAGAATTCTAACCTGCGAATCGCTGTTAACGCTGGAGGTCTAAACCCAAAAGCTCTGGCTACCAAAGTACAGGAACTTCTATCTCAGAAAGGTTCTAACAAGCGCGTAACATATATCACTGGGGATAACCTCCTACCCGTTATAGACACGGTGCATATTGATCCGTTGACGCATTCAACTGGCGACTTTGCAGCCTGGAGGGCCAAGCATCCCGAAATCATTCAAGCTAATGCCTACATAGGCTGTTGGGGAATTGTCCGTGCTCTGAGAGAAGGGGCAGATATCGTCATATGTGGAAGATGCACTGATGCCAGTCCAGTGAGTCTTGGGCTCTCCCATAGCCTTGAATGTCGGCCCTTACTCACGTTATTAGGTGATGGCAGCTGCCGCCTGGTGGCATGACTGGGGAGTTAACGACTTTAACCTCCTTGCAGGGAGTTTAGCTGCTGGCCATCTGATAGAGTGCGGATGCTACGCAGTAAGAACATCTACCCTGCTACTGTGACATTATATCGCTTCTAACAATCGTGCAGACTGGCGGGAACTATGGCAACTTTGAGAGTCTCCAGCCACACTATCATGATCTGTCGTATCCCATCGCCGAGATTGCTTCAACTGGCATGGCCATCATTCAAAAGCAGCCAGGGCAAAACGGAGTGTGAGTCAAGCTTACATGCTGCCCCAATGTTGATTCTCAGTCCGCTAATACTTGGTTTAGCGTCAACGTTGACACCTTACGAGGTCAATTGCTCTACGAGATCCAAGGATTATACTATTACAATCCTGATGTAATCGCAAACCTTGCCAATATCAAAATGGAACAAGTTGGCAAGGACCGAGTACTCGTTTCCGGTGTCAAAGGTATTTACTCTACTTGACTTTTAGGTGATTTTATCATGATTAATTGGTGCGACAGGTCTACCAGCACCAGAGACTCTTAAGGTTGCAGTAATGGCGTTAGGGGGGTATCAGGCAGAGTTCTCCGTATACATTACCGGTCTAAAAGCCGAAGAGAAAGCACGCAGTTTCGAGGCAATGGCCAGGAGGATAGTAGACACGTCACAGTTTGAGGTGCTAGACTTCCAGCTGTACGGGACGCCAAGGGAGAACCCGCGGAATCAGCTCGAAGCTACTGTCCAGCTGAGAGTCTTCGCCCAATCCCGCGACGCCAAGAACTTGACTGCCGGCCGATTCCTAGGCCCCATGATGAGCAATCAGCTGCAAGGCTACCCCGGGCTGACGGCAAATCTCGACTATAGGACCGCGGCGCCAAAGCTGATCTGCACGTATTTCCCTGGCCTCTTTGACCGCAGAAAGTGTCAGCAGACCTTACATTTTGTCAATGAGCCTGGAAAGACGATTTGCGTACAGGATGAGGCATCGATCACGCCTCGACCACAGTTACCAAAGCAGCTAAGCTCTGAAACCACAGATCCCGTACCTCTACAGCGCTTCGGACCCTCGAAGCGGGTGGCGCTCGGGTCTCAAGTGTTTTCCCGTAGCGGTGACAAAGGAGCCAATGTGAATGTTGGACTCTTCTTCCCAGCTGGGAAAGACATGAACAAGAAATACGACTGGCTGAGGTCCTTTCTCACCATTCAGAATTTCCGCAGTAAGTCCTGCCCGCATCACGAAATACGCAACCCTTATGCTGACCTGTACTGCTCCTTAGCTATTCTTGCGGACGAAGTTGCGTCCGACGTGCTTATTGAGCGGTGCGAATTTCCTCAACTTCAGGCTGTGAATTTCGTCATACATGGACACCTTGGAACTGGTGTAAGCAGCACATCTAATATGGACTCTCTTGGCAAGGTATGTACATTTCCCCTGCCATCTATCCCCCCTCATACCGAACGATGACGTTGCTCACTCGATGATACTAGAACTTGGCAGAATTCATCAAGGCTCGCCATGTAGATATGCCGACGGTTTTCTGTGAAGAGCCAAGCCAGCTGTAGTGTAGCGGGTAGATAATTTAGCAATTGGAAATGACTTCGTCTCTCGAGTTTGTGTAATTACTTGACGATCAATGTAATGTTGTTTTGGCCGGCGCCGAGACTACACGCTATGTCCCGGCAGACTTCGGCGGGGCGGCGGCATGGGTGCCACGTTAGCCTCGGATTGACTTTCAGGCAAGCCCTTAAATGACTGCTAGCGACGTCCATCCTTAGGGACATGTTCCCAAAAACGCCCTCCAAATCCACTGCATGAACGCTTAAATATGACACGAAAAGCTCCCTTGCATGGCACCCGAGTCCTTGAACTTGCGGGACTAGCACCAGGTAAACATCAATGGTACTATCTCCAGACACAGTCAAACTTAGCCACTTTTAGGTCCCTTTGCCGGCCTGCTCTGTGCCGATTGGGGCGCCACAGTGCTTAGAGTTGACAGACCGACGTCTGCAGCCAGCGATTTGAGCTCCAAGGACCTTCTCACTCGCAGGAAGAGCTCCATTGTTGTCGATCTAAAAAGTACCGATGGCATCAATACCATCAGGGACATCATCAAGCATGTGGATGTTGTGATTGACCCTTTCAGGCCCGGAGTCCTGGAAAAGTTAGGTCTTGGGCCCGCTGAATTAACGCTGCTCAATCCAAGACTGATCATAGCCCGAATGACTGGATTTCGAAGGGATGGCAAGTATAGCAAAATGGCTGGCCATGACATCAATTACGTGGCCGTCTCTGGTGTTCTTTCCATGCTGGGCTCGTCAGATGGATTGCCATCACCTCCCATGAATCTGCTCGGGGACTTTGCAGGCGGCGGTCTAGTATGTTTCCTCGGTATAGTCCTTGCACTCCTGGATCGCACCAGCTCTGGACGCGGCCAAGTTGTGGAGGCCAACATGGTAGATGGCAGTGCGTTCATCGCTACGTCTCCAAGGTTGAACATGAAAACCTCGCTCTGGAACCGCGAGCGTGGCACCAATCTCCTGGATGGTGGCTGCCCTTACTATGCAGTATACGAGACGAAGGATTCAGGCTACATGGCAGTGTAAGATTACCATGTTTCACTTGGCTCACTTATGCCTAGCCTACTGATCGCTGACCGTTCGTACAGAGGCGCTCTCGAACCTCAATTTTTTGCCATCCTCGTGGAGAAGCTGAAGCCATACGGTCTACAATGTGCTCATGAGAGGGAAGACCGATCATGGTGGCCTCAGCTAAAAGCACAGCTCACAGATATTTTCCGGTCAGAATCGCGTGCACATTGGGAATCGGTTTTTGACGGGACTGACGCTTGTGTCACTCCTGTCCTTAAGCAACAGGAACTAGAGGCGTCCCAATACGAGCAAAGGCCGATTGTGAGGCTAAGCACGTCTCCTGCGCTTCCAGGCACTATCTGTGGGGATGACGGGTACAACGCAAGCCCTTTGCGGCCTGGAAATGGCGGGGTACAAGTTCTGTCGGAGTGGATGGGATGGGAGCAAGGGCGCGACTTTGATGAGACCGAACGGGGCATAGTCAGGCATGCTATCAAGTTCACCAAGCTCTGACATACTCCGGTATCTCTAGCGAATCGAGCCACAACATGCCTGCCGAGAATGTTGATAGCTTTCATAGATTAATTACATGTTACATCACCACAGGCCAGCTCATCAAATTGTGTATCTTACTAACGAGAAATAAACCGAGGGGATTCGCGAGTCTGTTTCTTGGCTGTTTACAAAACAGACCGAGCTGTGGCGTCACGACCACGGCGGTCAGCTCTGGTTCGGCGCCGCGAATTAGGTGCCCGAAGTTGGACGGCATTATCCCATGGGGATAATTACCCCAGAACCGAGGTCCATGGCTGCGATGCTTTGAGATTACCCAGACTATCTGAAGAATTAAATGAGGACTGTTGCTTATATCAGACCAAGTATTTTTTGTTCCCCTAACTTAACACCATCCGTTCGAGGAAGCCAAGTTCCTATCATGCATAATCAAGAGCCATCTCATTCTTCATACTCGGTACCCGCCGAGAGCCGAGCGTTGCTATTGGAAAAGCTCATCGGTAACAGTCTGCACAGTAGTCTCCCAGTCGAAGCAAATGCTATCGCCCATAATGTCAAATTCGAGGGCTCACGTCTGCCTTGTCTGCCAATTAATTGGAGATTTGCAGAGAGTGTCGCGTCCCTAAAGGCTCTGGAAGCAGTTCTCATCAACGTCTTGATCGGTCGCAAGTACGCCCAGGGCCCTTTTCCTGTAACTATCAACACGGACCATGCCCAACTCTTCTTCATGTCATCACTGCTGGTCGAGGCCAATCCGGATCCTGCTTCGCCGGTTCAGCCTACACCGATTCGAGAGCTCACGGAGAAGTACAGCAACTATTTTCCCAACAAGGACATGCACAAAATGGCATCTTCTCCTTTCCGCAAGGCGACCACAAACATCTACAAGACTAGGGATGGCCGCTTCTTCCATCTACACGGAAGCTTGAATCCGGATCCGAGCCTTAGGGCTATTGGGTTCGACATGGACAAGCCCGAAATACAAGACGTAGAGTCCTCGTTTGCCCCGTTTATCAAGCGTATAGCTGAGAAAGACGCCGAGATATGGGATCATCTACTTGGTGACGAATACAAACAAGCTGCCACTATATGTCTCAGTACAGAAGAGTACGCAAATAGTCCCCAAGGCCGGATCAATGGCAAAGTGGGTTTGTACAGAGTGCAGAGACAGGACTCGGGACAAGCAGCCTGCTGGTGGGAACCATCCAAGGCCACCTCGGTCGATCGACCTCTAGCGGGCCTCAAGATTGTCGACCTAACCCGCGTCATTGCTGGACCGGCTATTGCAAGAGGCCTGGCCGAGCTCGGGGCTAGCGTCATGAGAGTGACGGCACCGCATCTACCAGACTTCTCTGGTCTGCATCCAGACCTGAACTGGGGCAAATGGAACTGCAGCCTGGACCTACGACAGGGAGATGACAGGGAGAAACTACGCAATCTCATTCGAGAGGCAGATGTTGTCGTGAATGGTTACCGACCAGATGCATTGACCAAGTACGGGTTCGGCCCAGACGAGGTTTTCGCCCTGACCAAAGAGCGTAAGAGGGGCATCATCTACGTCCGCGAGAACTGCTTTGGTTGGGACGGCCCGCTGTCCCATCGAAGTGGATGGCAGCCCATCAGCGATGCACATACCGGAATCTCCATGGGCTTTGGTCGAGCCATGGGACTTGACGAGCCTGTCACCCCTGTGTTCCCCAATTCCGACTACTGTACAGGTAAGCTGAATGCCACTGCAATTCCAAGTTGACATTAACTCACATATCTTCGCACAGGCATAGCTGGAACATGCGCGGTGCTTGAGACACTTGTCGACCAGGCCCAGAAGGGCGGTTCTTATCTCATCGACACATCTCTGAACTATTACAACCAGTGGCTGGCCCAGTCGGTGGGAGAGTATCCTGAGCAGGTTTGGGACAAGGTCTGGAAACAGACAGGGCACGAAGTCTTTAGACATTACCACAGCATGAATCATACCATACCCAGGGTGATTGAGAAGATGAAGCAAGACGGCACACTGCTCAATCCACAGTTCTTCGACATGCGAGAATCTGCAGCCCTTGGAGGTTTGGTTTTCCGCACGCCCAAGGCGATACTCCAATTTCCGCCTGGCACAGTCAAGCTTGGTTATAATGTTGGCACTCGAGGTAATGGTATAGACGAACCATATTGGCCTTCGGACCTTGCGACGGAAATTGTCGGGCAGACAAGACAGTAATGGATGCAGAGATCTAGACGTCGTGATAGCTTTAGCTTGAATACATCTTTTAAGCCGCCTGGGCAGTAAGACAACTGATGCCTGTAGGCTCAATGTAATTTACTTAAAGGGCGTGAGTTACAGAAAGGTATTGCGACATAACGTAACGGGCATCTCTATGGTTCTTGAGAGGACTTAAATCCTGGGATCGGCAGCTTCGAATTCAACGCTGGCCTTTGAGTGTTCTGCCACAGAGAGTAGAACGCCGGACTCCTTGTCCCTCATTTGACCACGTATCGTCACAAAGCGTTTACCCATACTCAAGACTTCGCACTCTACTAGGATATCTCTGTCCGCCTTTGCCGGCCTCAAATATGTCACCGATATGTTGCGCGAAACGCCTCCAAACTCCCAAAACCCCTTCCTGGCAAGCGGCGCTGCACTCATTGTTGTGCACATATCGAAGATCAGCGCTATTGCACCCCCGTGGATGTTGCCGAGACGATTGCAGAGACTCTGCCCCGCTCTAAGCAGGAATACCGCTGCCGTCTTATCCCTTGAGCTCTCGGCGGATACAACCTCGAGCTTCTCGCGCATGAGCTCATCGTCAAACCCCTTGGGGAACTGGTCAACACTTAAGAGCAGAACCCGGCGGGTGGAATCCGAGTGCTTACCGTGCCATCCGCCGAAGTCTTGCGGTATGTGTTGAGATACGAGCGAATTCGTTCAGCAGGATCCGCGATGTTGACGTCGAAAGTGACCCCCGGAATGGAGAGAAAATCGCTTGAATACCGAGATGATGCCGAACCGTGTACCATTGTATCTATTTGTGATTGTCAAGCTGACAATATTAAGTGTACTGTAGGAGGACATGGACAGACCACGCGATGCTCCTATTGTTGGCTTTTAGCGAGTTTGCAGAAGCACCTCGGTGACTGGCGCGACTAACCCGTTTTGTTATCTGCGGCTTCGGCACCGAGCCATAAATTGCGTGTGCCCTCCATTTGGCCCCCCGCAATGGTCACCCAACCAAGCTAATAGTCTATCCAGGCTCCCTCCGCTATTAATTAATCCATTCGACCTGACTACTCTACGTTGCCCCGCCCGTTTTCCCTCCAGTCAGCATTGCGCCCTCCTCACACTCTCAGCCAGCTCGCTATAACAGCAGGTGTCTTCTTCTATACTACAGCCAAACGGATACTGCCCACCATGCCCCAGCAGCTCACCATTGACAAGATCGAAGGAAAACCCGGCTCAGTTTACTACCCACTTAGACTGAGGGAGGTGCCGAGGCCGACACCAGGACAAAATGAGTACCTGGTGCGTATTCACGCCGCGGCCCTCAATCACCGTGACTTCTTCATCCGGCAGCACCTGTACCCGGGCATCTCTTTTACCAATCCACTGCTGGCTGACGGTTACGGCACTGTCATCGAGGCCGGCCCTGGCGCCAATAGCAGCCTGCTATATAAGCCAGTCCTGCTCACGCCCTGCCGCGGCTGGGAATCAAGCCCCGACGGGCCCGAGGATGCCAATTTCGCCGCCATCGGCGGCACGCTTCGTACCCCTCTCGGCACGGCCCAGGACTACATAGTAGTGCATGAGTCTGAGGTCGAGGCCGCCCCCGACCATCTCACCCCTGCTGAGGGTGCTGCCCTGCCTCTAGTAGGCCTGACTGGCTGGCGTGCTTTTGTTACCAAGAGTGGCAATGCTAAACCTGGGCATAATATTCTTGTTACTGGTATTGGTGGCGGAGTGGCCCTACAGGTTCTACAATTTGCTGTAGCCTGTAAGTGTAATGTTTGGGTCACAAGCAGTGATGAGGCCAAGATCCGCAAGGCTAAGCAGCTTGGCGCCCGCGGTGGCGTCTTCTATCATGATGCCCACTGGGACAAGAAGCTGCTCGCCTTGTTGCCTGCCTCGCGCCCCTATCTCGATGCCATCATTGATGGGGCTGGTGGCGATATTGTTCGCCGCGGAGTCCGCCTGCTTAAGACTGGCGGCGTCATTTCATCCTATGGTATGACTACTGCCCCTAAGATGGACTGGCTTATGCAGGCCGTAATGAAGAATATCGACCTACGCGGTAGCACCATGGGCTCTCGCATTGAGTTCCGCGAAATGGTTGCCTTTGTCCGCCAACACCGCATCAAGCCCGTTGTTAGCCGCTGTGTCAAGGGTCTTGACAACCTCGATGCTATTAATGATTTGTTTCAAGATATGAAGGATAGCAAGCAGTTTGGTAAGCTAGTTATTGAGATTTCCTCCTCAAGTAATAGTGAGACTGGCTTCAAGTTATAAATGTAAACTAAAATATTTAAATGGCATTATATTAAGTTCTAGAATGTGTCCCTCTACCTGATGTCAACTTATAGTCTACCTCATTTAGCTGCTAGTTAATCCTTGAAACATCTGACTGTGAGGCTATCAGGGTCTACGAATGGCGAAAGTAACGAAAGAGGAAGACGTCAACTTGCATCGACGATAAATTCCAGGCTCTATCAAAGGCCACCTTTTTGGGGACCCCTCCCTCAGGATCTCTTTCAACCTCCTAACCTTATCACAGTGATCACAGCCTCAGTCGCGCTCAAGCGTAACTTTATTCGGGAAATTGCCTGCACTTGTTGTCCACGGGCGGGTTGGGACATAAGCCTTCTTCAGGATATTTGAATCTAGCTCGTCAGTGAACAAGAGCCTTCATAACGCTTCCTTAAAGGTACATAAGCCTATACATATTACTTACTTCGCTGAGACTAGACCTGAATTTCTGGGTACATTCCAACTGATCAATGCAAGTGATGATGGGGTTCTTGTGAAGGAACTCACCATTGCACTTAGCCTGACCGACTGTACCACTCGATTCGGCAATTATGGCTGGCTATCCCGAGAACATGCGCTCGCCCTCGAAACATTTGTATCTCCACAGATTCAAACAGTGGGGATGGCCCTGACTACAAAAGATTTCTCGATGAGTTCAAAGATTGGTAGAGTTGGCATCTCAGACATCTAACGTGCGGCCTCATGGTAAGTCTCAGTGGGATCTGTACTGGCAATCAACTTGTAACAGCATATCATGCGGGCTTTTATCAGATCAGGGACAGACATCAGATACCATTAAGAAATATATAGATTTTCTGACTCTAACCTTACTGATATTGTAGTCTACTGAATCCTTACCATCCGAACTGCTCAAATTGAAGTGAAATTCCAGCCCCGTTTGTAACCATTCGAGATGTTGCTGACTGCCTCACGTCTTGCAACAAACCAGATGGTCCACACCCCAAAACCAAGACTCGTGAATTCGCAGATACTCCCTCCAAAGTCTGGGACACAATCCTGTCAACATCGGGACGTCCATGGTGAATTGGAATCCCAAGAATAAGGTCTTGTTGAATCGCATCGGACTGACTAGGTGAATCGGCCATTTCCACACGATCTTCCGAAACCGCCCGCTTGAGAGTCGGGGGTGCCTGGTCGCTGGCAGCCTTTTCATTGAGCTCCGTTGTACCAGTAATGTTGACGGAGATGTTGAATCCTTGAGCACGTGCAATCTTTTCAAGGTAAGGAGAGAACCATTCTAATAGATCTAGAAGCAGTTGTTGGTTAGTCAGTTGTACCATGTGAGGAAGTAGTGAGAGACATACCTCGACTTCTTGTGACCCAGACCACAGTGATGTCCCTGTGGACTGCGGCGTCAAGATCTCGTAGAAGTTGAAGTGCCATGCCAAATCCAAAAGTACCGCCACTACCGCCAGCAAAGATCAAGATCTTATCGTATGCAGTAGCATCTGGCATATGTCCATAAGGCCCATGAAACGATGCTTTCAGTGCCACGCCCGGGTTTTTGACAGCGTATTCATGTAAATCGCGGGTAAAGCCATCGTGCGCATCAATCACAAACTCGAGTGGTTGCGTGCTTACAATGGTGAAGGGATGAGTCTCAAAGTATCGAACCCCAGGGATCCAGAGATATGCGTGCTGCCCAGACCTTGCACCTGAAGGACCCTTTTGCATAATGACTCTTGTACCGCCACTGGGGAGGGGCTGTAGAGTTGCGGTGTTGTTGATGCTGTGGTAGAGTAACCTAGTCGCTCGTACCAGGCGATCAAAGATCCATAGTCCCGCAGCTACAAAGATGACGATCATGACCTTTTGGGTAATGTCTGGGTGATGAAGGCAGACGAAAACCACCAATGCAACAAATAAAAGAACGTGTAGAACATAGAATAGTTCGTAGCGTCTGCGTTGGAGCGCCAAAGCAACAGCCACCATAGACCACAGAGTGAAGCCAGCAAGGACAGCGAAGTGCTGCTTTACCTCAGCGAGCTTAGATGGGTTCGTATCCTGGTAGAAGGCAGAAATCATAGCGGCATGAATGACGATGAGAGCAGCGGTCATTAATCCTGACGCTCGGTGAAGTGAGTTCAAGCGGTCGTAGGTCCATCCTGTAAGAAAGCCAAGCGGCGTGTTTTTGAGGCTGAGGAATACCGTCAAACAAAGATTCGAAACGCCCAACCTGATAATTGTTAACAAGATATAGGGAAAAGAGGGAACCTTCATACCATCCAGCTCGAGCTGCGAGAACATAATCCAAGGCCAGAATACTGTCATCGATTTTGACAAAGAAGAAGCCCAAGTTAAGACCAAGGTAGATAATATAGAGAAGAACATGACCGAGTGAAGGCGCTATGGGGACCTCCTTCGATAAGAGTGATTTGATACTAAATGGATTAGAACAGACTTGTAACCGTTAAATTAATTCTTACCTTGCTGAATAGCGGAAAGGACCCCGGGCCAGACCAGTCTTTCGCCCCAGGTACGTCGAAATATGAAAGACAGTGAAGACACCAATCAAGCCCGAAAGAGATGCTGCATATAGTTTCATGGCATCGCGGTCATTTTGGGCTCGGGCAGCCAAGATCGGCGCCCAATCTATCTGGGGAGGTGCGGACATAATGAAGGGAAACGAAGTAAATCGATATGATTTGGAAGAAGCAATGTTTTCCTTTTCCCAATATGGGAGTGAGGGGCGGTTGTGTTCAAAGACCGACTAGGGGTTCTGAGCACCCTTGAGGGCTTGAGTAAATTTCTCCAGATAGGATACTATGTTCTTCATCTTGGCATTTACACCAGGACGGGGTTTACTTATAATAATCGTTTGCGAAACATCAAATGCGGGACTACAATCTTTGGCTGGAGAGAACTGCCGACATAACTCGGCAGTCTTGGTGACCAAAAAGAGGGGTTCTTAATCTCAATTCTCAAATTTGTAAGCCTTGCTAGTCACAACTTATAAACTTTCGGTTAAATCCCATGATATAGTTTCATTAGTCTTATCTCTATGTGGTATTGTATGGCTATGTGGCAACGATAGTGGTGGGATACCCGAAATTGACTAAGTGGGATAAGGAACTTTTCTATATCTATTATGGAACTAAGCCTCATATTGGGGTCCAAGCCGTGGAAGCGAGAAACTTAATCTCTCGGTTTCTCGTACAAGGCGGGGAAGACTATGGGGTAAAGCTTATCAATTTCTAGCCCCAGATATAACCGAGGTTTGCTCTCTTTGAAAGTATTTAATTAAAGCCATGGATAGCAATGGCCTCGTGATGTTCCTCCAGCAAGTATACAGCTTCAGTAAAGACAATTTCGTGCTTCTGAGTAATCGTTTTTAGCGTCCGATAGGTCTTTGCATTTTATAGAACGAAAGAATTATCAAGACATAAAGAGATTTGTCTTCAATCTAGGATAAAATTAACTAATGAATCCAAGGCGACTTGTTGCTCGACGTTTCCTGTATTTCGCTCCTTTGCACATTGGTATTCCTTCTCAGATAATTTCGGTTTCGCGAATTCCAATATCTGACCTAATGCTGTAGCATCAAATTCAGGGTGCGCCTGCAACGACCAAAGGCGTTTTGGGAGAAAGAGACCTTGCACATGAGTATGATCTGTTGAACCGAGATTCTGGAGTTGTCCCAGGTCCTGGTCTTTGACCTGAAACTGGTGACCCTCATTTAGACACTGTGATCACATAAGCCCTTGCATTTTAGGTAAGGCATGCCCAGTTTGAACGTACAATAGAGTCTTGTTTAAACAGTCTTTTTCCTGTATCTGATAGCTGGATAGTCGTTGCGGAGAACTCATATCCTGAGTCATTGCATTCAACGGAGAGCCCGTAGGCCATAGCTAAGATTTGGTGGCCGAAGCAGAATCCGACAAACTTCTGAAGAGATGTTGTTTCCACTTCCTTGTTGATGTATTCTCGTAGCTTCACCAACCAGGGTTCCTGGCCTTCTGGGTCGGCGGCTGCATACAAATTTGTTAGCCTATGTTTGCGTAACTTGAATCCAGTGGCCGTAACTCACGTGCACCAGTAATTACGATCACGTCGTAATCTCCTGGCTTCGGATAGTCCATGGCATTCTTCACGTCCCAGACACGGATTTGTGCCTGTTCCTGTAAGCGATGGTCCGAGCTGAGCCATTTGGAAACAAGAGTGCCATAGCCCCCCCACTTTGACCTGTCGGGATCAATGTGGTTGTCACACTCCAAAATACTGATCGTGACAGGTTTGTCCATTGTGAGGGGATCAGTAAGTGTTGCTGCGTACTGTTTGGTTCAAGGATCAAGTCATGGACAAGCCTTGCTCTTTTTACCTGTAGCGGAACTATTTATGACTAGGCACTAGCATACCAGTGACGTCTTTGGGAATGGTGGAGCAAAGCCACTATGCTCCTGTTCACTTTCCAGCCGTCATATGTTTTAGGGAAGCTCCATAAGAGTCATGATGAGCGTCATGTATTCTGCCATCTACGATCCACTATGATCCCTGGTTTAGTTCACGCTTTACCCGATTCACCATATCTATGACAGCTTCTACTGGAGCCAAGTCTCGGGATAAAGATCTTATTTTCCAACGTACATAGCTTAATACCCTCGTTCCCAGTCACGTCTAACTAGGCTTTTTAAGCTCCAGTCTGTTGTGGGCACCAGCAATCCCTTGGCTGAACACCAAAAAGTGCAGTCTCACTAAAGTCAGGAAGACATACGACCCACCACAACCCCAATCATCCGAAGTCCAGCTTCCTCCAAGTCTTCCTTGACGGGCCATGGCAAACCCCACTCCGCTAATGCCGGCCAGGTCAGACAGCAGTAGCGAAAATTGCAAAATCCTCCATACCGTAATATCGTTGGAATAACGGGGAATCGTCGCGGACAGAAAAGCAATAGCTAATGCAAGACCGCCGCTCTGATGGAAGAGAAAGACTTGATCTGGATTGTATTTTGAGTTGGGTGCCATTGAGGTGACTGCGCTATTTGGATCGATGAAGTTTAGATATGCTCCTCCGAGAGCAATAATTGGGTCAATCCATTTGAAGAAGAAGGTGTAGAATTTAAACGTTATACTGTCAGTAGTTGACATATTGCTGGTAGGAGTTCGCGAATAGTTATTCAATTAGGGTTGAGGAACGGAAAGGACTTTTAGGTCTTTGGATGGAGTGTTTAATTGAATGCTCCTCTTGTCACGGCTTCGAGACAATTGGGTGGCTTATATACAATCAAAAACTTGATATCTTAGCCTGTAAGCTTGAGGGACGTAGTGAATAGTCTGTCGGATCAATTATGGTGGTTTGGATATTCGTCAATTTTTAAAAGTCCGCCCGTCAGATTTTAATTTGACGCCGGGAAAGATTTAGGCAGCTGGGCCACCTGGGGCAGTGGCTCGACCCAGCTGTAACTCTGTGGCCTTGGCGACGAAGAGAGGTAGCAACTGCTTGGCCTCCGATGCCCCTGCCAATGACAGCCACGTCAAGTGCGTGCCAACCGCTTTGAGTCAATATTGCTGCTTCAGGTGTGTTTCGTAGTTCAGGTCTCGAGTATTAACAGTGCAGGTTCTGGGACAGGGAAAGTAATTCGTGTATTCATGCTACTGAAGCTTCAAATAAATCTCAGAGGCTTTGGCCGTTGACCACTGACATGCAGTATGCTACCGATTATGCCCCGACTGCTGACCAAGAGCCATGAATCTAAAGTATTTCGGCTTCTTTCCGGCCAAGGTCCGTTTAAAAAAACTTTTAGTGTAAGTGGTCGGAAACTCCAGGAAAGCCTCACGCAGCACCTTATCTAAGATCACCTATATGATAAGCAGCAATCATCAGCTTTGTCCATTGAATGAACTTTGGGTAGCTTCCCGACCACTACCAGAGCGGAATCTTAAGACTCTCGCGATACCCTTTGTGGTCACGGGGTCTGTTCTGCATCCCAAATAGGTGTCGTTTCTTGCCACCAATTCCTTCGAAAACCGCCGATATACAAAGGCTGTCTGGCGTTACACTGCAGTCGCACCTTACACATTTTACCACGCACTTGCACAGACAGACCAGCTCCTGGATACAACCTTCGGAGATCATTGGCTTTGATAGTGTCAATCTGTACCTGAGATGGCCTCCGCCGTGATCCGGAACGAACCCTACGATCTACCCCACCTTTCCGTTACTGTTCCGATAAGAGGGCCATTCCTATCCTGTCTTAGCTCTCAATAACCCCATGCATGAACTGAAACAGAATGCGGGGCATCCAATCAGAGGATTGCCATTACTGTAGGGTAATGCTACCTTTTTATTGCCCAGATTTGTCTCAGAGCTGAGAGAACCGTAGCTGGATTGGTGAGGCGGTAATGATCCGGGAGAATCATGTTCAAATCCAAACTCAACATTGAGAGTAACTTGAGGTTTTTCCGCTGGATTTTAACTAAGTATTAAAGGAGGAAGAAAGAGAAATAAAAAGAGCATTCTAGGTAGTGACAGAGACGTTGAATGGTAGTGGGAGCAATGAAGGGAAGTCTTTAGGGTATAGCAAGGATGCGCTCAAGAGACTCTGCCAACATTGTGACACAGCCAACACCTATAGCACCGTTGACGACGATACTTCCGATCATGGCAAGAGGTACATTATGGCGAGGGTGCGGAAGTTCTTCAGCCAGGGAGCGAGATCTCTCCAAATGGAGATTTATCTTTTCCGATGCTCCCGAGTCTTTGGCATTAGATTCCATCTCTGAGGACAGTAGTGGGTCAAAGGTATTAAGCTGTCATTAGACGCAAAAGCCAGAGCGTGATTGTTTCAAGAATAAAGCAATAGAGTGTGTGTAAAGCCTAGTAAGTGTTTCTCATAGTAAACATGCTGTCTTTGATGAACACTGAGATGTGGTGCTTGGGATCGGCAGGATTCGTAAGCTCAGCTCTAGGGTTCCCTTTACCAGGGATGTTATATTATCTGAATAGGATAGCGTCCAGGACATTAGCTAGTGCGACAACAAGTCAATGTGGTGTCAAAGACGTGGTGTAGGCGGAATAAGCCTCCATGAACGTGTTTCCCATGGAGGAAAGCAACCCGTTGGCCTCACTTATAAACACCGTTGCTCCCGTACGGCACCCCTGAAGCTTAAGCTGTTGTTGTGCAGTGATACTCGAATCAAGCTTCACTGATCTAGCGTGAGGAGAGAGTTCGAACGTGAGTGCGAACGTAACTGCAAACTGATATAACTACATGGCGTACACCAAGGACCGCGACCATCCCGCACCTTCTTGAGCACCCCGCATTTCTGCCTTGACCTTAGGACCTAGTTAACGGAGTCTACTGTGGAGGTTAATGATTTCACTTAGATCGGGCTTGGACTTGGGTTCGGACATGGTATTACCAGACGTGGCAACATTGGACCTTGTCTCCTTCTCCTGGCCATCCCACATTGCATCGATTGTTGTCGCGTCTAACATGCCTATGTGGCAAGTCGCAGGTAAAGATTTATTGATCAAGGATAGGGAATGTATCTCGTTGTACGATGTGGAGGCATCTCGGCCAGCGTGTTGATATATGACTGTTGAGATCACAAAATTAGCCATTCCATGTTTGCCGCTTGTTGTGACAAAGAGGTTGCGGTAGTAGGCTTACTCTCTTCCCCACCAGGATGTTCAGGCGCAAACTCGGTCATGTCGTATACCTCTCCATTGACGACGATCCAGATATCCTCATTTGTCTCATGTTGGTGTGTTTCCTCAACGCTTACTTTCTTAGCCATTGTAATTATGTTGGATTCAGATTGCGTCTGGAGCTCGGCGGCTCAGCGTCTTGGGAAATGCTTTTGCCCTTTGGTCTTCCTAACCGCTGGTCGCAGGAAGGAATTGAGACTCGGTTACGGATTCTCAAAATATAGCTTATACGTAATAGCCACCACCCCGTTGGCTCACCAAGTCTTGGTCCAGACATTCTAGGTGAATGAGTATTGGCGGCTAATGCCCTTCAGTGTCGGCTCTTGCACGGTGCACTCCCGTACCGGGGAGGGCATCACAGTCCGTAGCGTAGTGCTGAACGACTGTCGGTCATGCATAGTCTTACCCTGCTCAGCACGTATGATTTTCCCAACCGCTATTCTTCCGATTCAGTCTTCCTAAATGAATACTGGCGGGATTGATCCAGTTGGTGGAGGAAAGCCTGTCTTAGGAATGTTCCGATAGCTTCTGACTGGCTATGCAAATCCCCAACGTAGCTTCCGAAGTGGAATATCCTGTAACCGATGATAGAGATGAGACAACACGGAGTTTACGATCGAAGTTCTACTGAGCGTCTCATGGGAAAGTAGTCGAGACAATTCAATACAAATGTTGCTGTCGCTGACTCCAATGTCGAGTATACCTCTACAGCATCAAAGTCCCTACTTCAGTCACAAGTCATTCAATCTTGCCATCACACAAATCCAGCATCATGTCAGACGATCGCTATTATACCACTACACCCAAGTACTCCAAGAAGGTCTTGGTTCAAGGGGATCCAGATTACGAGAAGTGCCGACGGATGAATCCCACTGCCCACAAGATTGAGCGCTTTCCTGCTGAGATTCACATTCCTGAGACACCTGCTGAAGTGGCCAAGGCTCTTGCACGCGCAACTGAGCTTGGTGTACCTGTTGGCGTTCGATCTTCTGGTCACATCTTCCACTTTCCTGCCCTTTGGCACGGGGGCATCCTCATCGATGCGGTCAATCTGAACCGCCGCATCGACTATGACCCAGTCACCAAGGAGATCTGCTTCGGTCCCTCCTCTCGTGTCGAGGAACTGGCTGCCAAGCTAAAGGAAGTCAACCGCTTCTTCCCCCATGGCCACGCTCCCACTGTTGGATCAGCAGGCTTTATGCTAGCGGGTGGCCAAGGCTGGTTTGTTCGAGGCTGGGGCGCGACGAACCAAACATGGATTACCAAAATCGAGATGGTCGTTCCTGATGGTCGTACCCTCATTGCTAGCCGTACCGAGAACCAGGATCTCTTCTGGGCAGCTCGTGGTAGTGGTATGGGTTTCTTCGCTGTCGTCACACGCTTCTGGGGTCGCACAATTGAGAGATCTACCATGTGGGAGAAGACCCTGAAGTTTGTCATCAATGACGATAACTATATGGCTCTGATGAGTTGGGCTATCGAGCGTGGCCGAGATACTCCCAAGTATGGCACCGATCTGAACTTGACCATCGACTATCGGGAGAAGTATGAACCGGCCTACACCACAGATGAAGTTCCTCCCAACGCGACGCTTGTTCTCACTCTGAATAATCTGTGCTATACCGATACGCAAAGAGAAGCCCGCACTCTGCTCAGTGCATACGACAGGATCACCCCTGAGGTTGCTGACTTTCTCATCGAGTCAAAGCCTGTCCAGGTTCGAACCTTTGAGGAGGTGTTTGCCCGCAAGCGTACTTTCCTAGGTAATGCTGGTCAAGAGCGGTGGTCTATCAACAGTATTATGAATGACCCAGACGTCCCTCTCGCCCGAGTAAGTCTATCTCCAGAAGCAAACTTGGCACATGACACTGACCATTCTTGTCCAACTGCAGCTCCTTGAAGGCATCCGACCTGCCATGCTAAAGCTGCCGACCCGCGTCTCTTCTGTCTTCATCTGTCATTGTGACATCAAACCAGACGAGGATGACGCCTGCTTGAGTCTTCCCCAAGATCTGTACATCTCAACACTCACTGGCTGGACCGAACCCAAGCTTGAGCCTGCCATCATGCAGCCCATGCGCGACTATTACAGACAGGCTTTCCCTGTCGCTGTAGGCCAATACATCACTGATATTGATGTTAACTGTGAAGATGCCAATGTGAGTAATTCCAGTACCCTCGGTTCGATCATATACTAACGTGTAATTTTCTTCTTTTTCTCGTAGTCCAAGGTCATGAGTGATACTGCTTTGGCCAAATTCCTTCGCATTCGCGAGAAATACGACCCCAAAGAGCTGTTCCCTACCTACAAGGCCTTTGTCAAGACGTCGGAGAAGATTAACAAGTTACAAAGCAAGTCAAGACTGTAGAGTGTAGAATATGGGGAGGTGATTTAGTATAGCCTGCTGCAATAAAGATGTGATTTTCTGGGTTTCTTCACATTCCAGAAGCTGTACCTACTGGACTGTATGTTTTAGATGTGATTTTGAGTCCCTAGTTGCACGAATGCGACATCATCTCAAGTAAATACTCCTAGCATGCATTCAACAGCGTTAATCAGAACATTCTCATACGGGCAACTTAAATGCAGGCACCATGTGATGCATCACTTCTCTACTGCGAGCCTCCATTGGACATTGTGCATCGCTGTCAGTGAACCATGAATGTGATGATAAGATCGTGAACTCGCACCGATCCAGACTTCGTGATTCCCTTCTAGTCGTCATAGATCTGACGCAGGCCTTGCAAATATTCTCATGATTTCTCGGTTCTCGCCACATATGCTAGTATCTGGTGGTAGAAATATGAATACAAATACATCTGTATATTTCCAAGATGCTCTACCTAGACCCCTATCTTATGACTGTACAGTGAAGCCCATATCCTTCCATCCTGCCCGAACCTTGTTCTTTATTTCCTCCGGGTACGACTTATTAAATCTACATTCCCTGAAGTTCCGCTTACCCTGATACTCAGTTGGCATCAAACAGTCTGAAATAGCCTTACCGCCCTGGGTTGGATTCCCGTGTGGCCCGTGAGACATGTACGGCGTAATCGGATGGCCTCTGACTTCCTCAAACAAAGTCTCGTCCTTGCCAGGACAACATCGTGTGACCAGAGCCCACATGACATCGTTCCAGTCAAAAACGTCAACGTCGTCGCCAACCAAGATGATACGGTTGACAAGCATACAGCTCTTGTCCTTGAATGCAAGATCACCTATCCTCTTACAGAGCTCGGCCGAACTAGTTTTCATGTCCCCCAGTTTTTCTGTGTCAACTTGAAGCGCACACCAAGTGGCGTATGTCTCGAGGGGACAATTGGCCTCCTTGATGGGAAGTCCTTCGCACTGTAGTAGCTCGAGGAGTTCGGCAGATGCAAGTGCCGCTGTTGTGTGCTAGAGAATGCCACAGGTTAGTATCGTCATATACAACGCAGTTGGAGGGAGAGGTCACACCGATTCATCTGTGATACGACCCGGGACCGACACAGGCATGATAGCGTCGTTTCGGTATGTGATGGCGTCAACAGTAAACAGAGGCTGCATGCGTCGATCCCCCTCGAAGATCACTCCCATATAATCCTCAAAGGGACCTTCATAAGCCTTTTCAGTCAGTGAAAGCGTGCCCTCAAAGACAATCTCCGAGCTTGCAGGGATATGGAGATCATTAAGCTCGCATTTGACAAGATCAAGTGGCTTGCCGACTAATGCGCCAACATATTCGGCTTCAGAAACACCCTCTGGTACTGGCATAGCAGCTGCCAATGACACGGCTGGAGGAACGCCAAAGGCCAAGGCCCAGGGGACTTCCGTTTTTCCCTCTGCCAACCAGGCATCACGGATCATAGAATTGTGCTGGCCACCTCCGACAAGACAAACTATGCGATTCTTGTCATAGACCATTCCGCGGAAGATTGACCAGTTCGTCCAACTTCCATCGGGCATTTGGAGGACATGCACCCCGTACGTTTGGATGTACTTGCCACCATCACCAATGTGAAGATAAGGCACCGGAAGAGTGGTAAGATCAACCTTGTCTCCCACAATCTTGTTGTCCTTACATGGGCCCGATGGGAGCACATTCGGAGGCAGGACTTTAGCCCTCTTACCCGATTGCCATCTGTCGCATATCTCCTTCCAACTGGCAGTAGGTTCTAACCCAAGACTCCTAGCTATTCGGCCATATCTGTCCTTCTCGTTCGGCCGCAGACTGGCAGCGTTGCCCGCGACGCGCCACAGACCGTCACGCGCACCTTTGATGTTGTTGAAGAGAGGTGCTTTGTCGTTGACTTCGCTGACACGTCGGATAATTGCACCGAGTTCTAGATGAGGGTCAACTTTAGTGTTGATCTCAACTAAATCGTTGTCATGGCGTAGCATGTCCAGGAACTTGCGGTAGTCGAGTTGCGCCTCTTGGGGGTCTGGCCCGTGGGCGTTTTGAGAGGTGCTGTATTTTCGGGCGTATGTCAGAGCGCCAGAGATACGCCCTCGCTCCATGAGACTGCTGGTCAGGCTTCTTGGGGACAGCAGCCGCAGATTACTCAGTGCTCGTAGCATTGCGTTCAAAAGGACAAGTTGGTGTTGGGATACTCAATTGCTCAGAAGCATCAAGTCACTCTTGAATTGGCAGCATTATCATCTAACGTACGTTCGTTGAAGAACATTGCCGTCACTTCCGCCCAAATCGTGGAGTTACAGCGGATGTTTACAGGTTTAGCACTGAAGTCTAGCGGCTGGCCGCTAATTTAGGAACGAGTTCGGGACACTGCGGAAACCTCCGACGGGCTGAATTTGAGAACGCCAGCGGCCGACCCGATGCATCAGGATAATTCCTCGGGGCCTTCACAGAACATCGGCTGTTCAATTCGGGACACCTTTGAGTCGCCGCGTGGAGACGCCTTTGGCGTAATGCAGTCCCTTAATTTCAATTTCCATGCCATACATAGTTGTCAACAGCTCCTGGCGGTCTCTAATGCATGTCAATTCTGATCACACTGCCTTTGTTGGAGTAAACGCCTCTGCTCTTAATACCAGCCCAATTTCAGTTTCACGATGAGGAAACCTACTCAGCTTCGGCGCATTCATTCGCCTTCGAAGCTATCATCTCCTCGTGTCTTACAGTGTCAACAACGCCAGAACCCTCTTTTCCCTCTCCCAAAGCAAACATCCAGACGCGGTTTCATTGTTCCACGGAAGTCTCTGAACCCACCCCTACCTTTCGCCTCATCCTCTATTCACCAAGTGCCATCTCGCCCTCGCCGCATTGTTGTGGGGGTCACTGGGGCCACAGGAGCACCATATGCCATCGCTTTGCTGAGACTTCTGCGGGAACTTGGCATAGAGACACACGTTGTCATTAGTAAATGGGCACTAGCAACTCTCAAGTACGAGACGACCATGACTGAGGAGCAGATCCGTTCACTGGCATATGCCAATTACACTGCAAGGGACGTTTCAGCACCCGTCGCGTCAGGCTCATTCCAGCACGACGGTATGGTCATTGTGCCCTGCAGTATGAAGACACTCGCGGCTGTAAGAAGTGGCTACTGTGATGATCTCATCTCCCGAGCGGCAGATGTGACCTTGAAGGAGAACAGGCGATTACTCATGGCTGTGCGAGAGACACCGTTGAGTGATGTCCACTTGGACAATATGCTATTCCTACGGAGGGCTGGGGCTATCATCTTTCCGCCTGTTCCTGCGTTCTACACCAATCCTGACAGTTTGGAGGATGTCGTTGACCAGAGCGTAGGCCGCATGTTGGACTTGATGGGAATTCACACTGATGGATTTGAGAGATGGGACGGATTCAAGCAGAACAAGTCAGTAGTAAGACCAGCGCAGGCTAATAAAGCATCTCATGCCTAACTCAATTCATAATATACTTATTTAAGATTGCCATAGAAGTGAACCAGGACTAAGAGTAGGCCATTTATCTATAGACATTGGAAACTGACCAGATCCGAACCAAGGCATCGAGTCAGAGGAAGCCGGAGAATTAGTAGCAAATGGTAAATCGTTCTCCATATCCAAGAAGGCTGAGTCAAGCAGCTCCTCAGTCGCTCTCGAAAGCCTCATTGACTGAGCCTCTTCCGATGTGGAGATGTTCACCGATGCATTCCCATGTTGCTGTAAGTTCTGAGCTACCATGATCGTGCCTGTGCACGGTTGATTCTGACCTTCTTGCGTGGGATACTCATCCGGACGTACAACACCCATTTGCACCAGCAAGTCCCTCATGCCCCCAAGGCGTCTTTGCAATCTCCTCGCAGCTCGTGAAGACTTGCTGTATGTACTTGACAGTAAGTACGCGTTCTCAAAGTTCTTCTTTGCCTGGTCGAAGAAGTTACTAGGTAAAGTATCGTTAACGCTGTCACGATTTCCCTGAATATATGCCAGCATGAGGAATAGCAATGCACAGCCAGCAGCTAGTATATGCTGAAACGGCGGGTGTTGTTTCTGATAGACATTAGTGTATCGGTTCAGTCGCGTCAGCGTGTCAACGATGCAGTTCACCAACTCGGTGCCGGGCTCGATGCTACGTTGACTGACGGCACTTGGCACATTTGGGAAGAAGAATGGTCTAAGGAGAATTCCACGAACAGCGTGGGCACGCAGATGTAGGAGTATGGCCCAGGCTGGAGGAATCGTCGCATTCGCATGTTCCATATTCTCTAGTGGCCCAAAGTCAAACTTGCCGACCGACTTCTTTCGCCATTGCTCGATTTGAAAGTTCATGAATTCAAAGTCGTCATTATCTTCACATAAGGTTCCCTTGGCGCCTCGTATTATAGGCTCGCTGAATTTGTCGCTGATGGCAGTGAACGCTGTCATGGCCATGAGATACGGGTTCTTGAGCTACAGGCCACATTAGTTAGTCACTAAGTTTAGGTGTTCAAGAGGAGTGATTATTTACCCTTTGTCGTAACTCAGCGTCAAATTCCCAATTACTGAAGTTCGTCGGCAATCCTGTAGATGCGCTCCATTGCCGGTCGAGAACCTGAATTGTGCTGACGATGACGGCATGTTCTTCAAAGTCGGCTTCCGTTTTCACAACATGTCTTAACACGTCCGTGTTGTGCAAACCGGACTCCATAAAGGTGCGACCAGCAAGTCCACACATGCGCCAGGCATAACGGGGCATATTCTTATAGTAGTGGAGAAGTCCTACCAGAAGGATGATCACTATATGCTTGATGGTTGGCATTGGTGAGACGATCTTGGCATTGATCAAGTCCTTGCAACTCAGGTAGAGAGTCTCGGCAATTTGCAATGACACGGATCCAGGTAACGTGGACTCTACACAAAGAGCCACGGCAATAGCAAGATTGGCGACGATGAGATCCTCTTCATCCGCAGCTGATAGAATACAGTTATTTGACGAAGTTTGCTTGGAATACCAGTATTCAACCGTTTTGACGAGCGACGGGGCATCGACAATGGGATGGGACTCGCATATCGTCTCTTGGAAAACAATAAGAAGAGAGTTGACCTCCCTAGAACTGAGGATGGTTCTAAAGAGCAGTAGTCTCTGCTGCCGCGGCAATGACGATATCTGCAGCTGAGTAGGTCGGTTAAGGTTCCCAGATTGATCGAGCTCCACATCCTCATCATCAGATTGGTTTTCTTCAATGCTGACAGGAAGTGCCTTCTCTGCCTTGGAAGCGGTACGGTTCGATAACTTGCTCTGGGCGAGGTTGAAGCTGTAATCTGGGCTTGTTGGTCCGTAGAACTTACTGTTCCGGCGAGCTTCCTTGGTCCCGACGACAGGCGGTGTTATCAAAGACTGGGACATTTGAAGATCTGGATCTACCATCGTCTGGCTCGGTGCCATGAAATGAGACTGAGGAGGCATGTTTTTCTCGGCATTGCTTTGCCTTACTTGTGCCGCAAGAGATTCAACTTGTTGTTGGAGATTTGCTAAGAGACTTCCTAGCGATGCCGTCTGATTTCTGCTGCAAATTTCAGTAAAACGAGACCCAAATCTTCAAGATTCACAGATGTTTCTCACGTATCGTTGTAGGTGTGCTGTTCTTGCAAAAGATGCGGCTCAAGGTGCCGCCTCATCTGGTCATCCTGCAGCTGAGCTGGATTCGCGTCGCGCCAATCGTTGGTTGGCAGGGTATACACACACTGCTGATTGCGGCCGACGCAATGTTCGCAGGGATATCTGCCGCTGCATCGGCCCTTTCGCTTACGGCATGCGTCGCATGCTCGTGTGGCATATCGAACTCTCTTCTTGCCTGTGCTTTCACTTTCCCCTTTTGAAGCTGCTAACCGCTTGGCTGACTGGTTTTGACTCATGTTGGTTTGACAGCAGTGACTGAGCAGCAGATCACAGGAAAGATTATGTAGTGGTAGACGAGACAAAATAGGATGTTTTATCCGGAGAAAGCAATTAAATCACAAAGCCTGTTCAGAATTGGGCACGGCAAATAGTGGCGGAAATAAAATAACTGCACTACAAGTGATCTTTATACCAAGGTGAGTTTGGCTGCTCCTCATAAACCCTTAGATACGAAATTTCACACGGAGTACACCTGACAGGGGTCTTGAATATTACTACGCTACTTATAGTGATGTATGATTATTGGTTCAACTAGCAATATTTGGCGGTAATAACAGTGGATCTATGACCAGAGCACTAACACCTGATTACAATGAGATCGTACTCTACATTAAAATGACAAAACGCGGGGAAAAAGTGGCACTTAATAAACCTACTGACCTTAGCTGGCTGGGGGAACAAGGGGTGAAGATAAGAGATCCCATGCTACGCGACTCAGATAGCTAATCAGAAGCCAATGGTTAAGAGTTAATCGACAGGATGTGACCCTTCAGAGATAAACAAAGTTCAGGGCAACGACAACGCCCGAGCTGTAGTGTGTTGAAAAAACGCCTTTACACTGTATCTGATCTTGTGACCTATCAAAGAGCTAACTCAAGGGCAGTTTGAATTGAACACTACCCAGAATTGTTCACAAATTTAATTAGGACAAATAATCTTTAATCTGTTATGCTAGGTAGTTTCAACTTGGTGATAACGGGTTGAAAGGTTATCTATCAATGCCGCTCATATCTATGCACTCATATCTATGCACCTTGTTTACTCTTACAAACTGAGGAGGTTGGCAATCACGGTGTTGAGAACCCGATTTCAAGCTACGGAATGAAAGCCCCACACTATCACCAATCTCAAAGGTCAAGTACCGGAACGATGTCGGAAACTAGTGGGGCACTGATGAAGCTACTACGTAGTGAGGCTGCCCTGTTCCGGAACGCGTTTGGCTTTACGTGAGCTTGGCGAAGCAAGACGATGTTCATGAGGGACAGAAGATAAGAACGGGAGAAAAGAGAGATAGGACGACCTTTTGACTATCTAGATAGTAAGGCAGACATCCAGCTATCCGTCACTCTTATAGGCCCTATCACGAGTCTCCAGGTACCGTGTTCTAAAACGCTTCAATGGTATTTGGCAACTTTCCGAAAGATGTTGACAGGCTTACCATTCGACTTCAGTATACTTATACCGTCCAGTGTTGAGTATTCACTTACAAAACCGAAGTCTGCTTATGCCAGGGATTTAATCTGATATATACTGGCTTTATTGGATAATGTATAATATTATTATTTCCTCAAACCCCAGGTGCTGGACGATCCATAGGGTAAGTCAAGGTGAAGTGATGCTAAAAATAGCATAATTAGCAACTGTCCAGGTTCGGGAAATCCATAGTCCGAATGAGTTGAACTATGCTTATCTTATCATAGCTGTCACGTTTATTTCACTTCCGCCATCTTATCTCGGCTAACAAAAATTACTCTCGAAAACTCAGGTCAAGACTTCGGCTAACTTTATTACAGTTAGTTGTCACAACTACCATTGCCTTGTCACCCTTCTCGAATATCATCACATCCCAAGGCAGGGTGCATAGTTGGGGGGACTTGGCGGTAGTATGTCTCAAGAGCTTCATTGATCATGCTGCGCCCCCTCAATCGTCCTTCTCCATCCAAGTTACTGTCTTGCAGTACAGAAACTCATCCAAACCTTGATACCCGTTGAACCGACCAAAACCACTCTTCTTAACACCCCCATGTGGCAGGGCGAACTCATCATGCACTGTCATAGAATTGATATGCACTGCGCCCGAGTCTAGCTGCTCAGCGACACGGAATGCGGTTCCCAGGTCTTCAGTATAGATCGATGCTGAAAGGCCGTAGTCAGTGTCATTAGCCAGCTTGATAGCCTCGTCCTCCGTATCAAAAGTGAACCACGAAACGCTTGGTCCAAACGACTCCTGGCGATACAAGTCCATTGATGTTGACATGTTGGTAAGTACAACGGGACGCATCTTGGTATCGACAGCATTGGCATCTAGGTCCGTATTGAACATGTCCAGAGGCTTCGCACCCTTGGAGATGGCATCATCAACAAGAGCCCTGTTTTTATTGGCGGCGGCAGACGTGATAAGAACTGGAGTGTTCTCCTGAGACCCAAACATAGCGTTGACTGTCTTAGCCAAGACATTTTGGAACTCAGTGGCAATAGAGGAGTGCACCAAGATGCGTTCTGTAGCCATGCAAATTTGGCCAGCCTTGAATTGAGGTCAGCAGCTTGGCGATACATGGAGGAGACTAAGGATATCAACCTACGTTGAAGAAGGCACCTCTTGCACAGTTTTCGGCAGCCTTGGTGAGATCTGCATCCTTCAGTACAATAGAACTGGCCTTACCACCAAGTTCCATGACCACTGGTTTCAAGTGTTTGCCAGCAATAGATGAGATGATGGCACCAACGCCGCTACTTCCAGTAAAGTTGATTTTCTTCATGTCGGGATGACTGACAAGGCTCTCTATCACGCCAGGAGCTTCCTGCGCCTGGTGGAACACAAGGTTCAGGCAGCCATCAGGAAGACCAGCCTCACGCAACACATCAGCGATGGCCCAGTAGCAGGCTGGAGTCAGTTCTGCTCCTTTGAGAATGGTTGTATTTCCAGTGGCCAGGGGAAATGTGATGGAACGTAGACCGAGGTGAAATGGTGCATTCCTGCAAGAGAGTCAGCTTAGTCGCAATCCATGCCAGAAGACAGGCGAGATAGGTGCTTACCATGGCGCAATACCAAGATTAACACCATAGGGTCTCTTGAGGATCATTGCGCGCATCTCTTCGTGAATGGACTCTGGAACACTACCAGTAACAGCACCAGCAATTCTTCCAGCAGTATCCTTTAAGCCCTCAATGGCGAGACCAAGAATGAAATTCTGGAAATCAACGCCTGCTCCCATCTCCTGGTGTAGATAGTGAAGCAGCTCCTCTCTCCGCTTCTCCATGATGTTGGCAGCTGACAGGAAGATATCGCGTCGATGAGAGGGCTTGGTCTTGGACCAGGCAGGAAACGCCGCGTTTGCAGTAGAGACGGCTTCATCGATGTGGCTTTGCGAAACAGCAGAACAGTTCCAGATTACTTGGTTGTTAATCGGACTTATGGCTTGGAAGGTCTTGTCTGTTACGATGTCCTTGCCGTTGATGATGAGAGGGATGGTCTTGCTGGTGGAGAAGTTTCGTGACAAAGGAGACCTAGCTCGGCGCATCATGCGCCCTGAGACAACGAAGCGATTCATGATGTGTAAATTACAGGTAAAATTGGCTCTGTTGAAGCACTTGTCAAGATTGACGTCAATTTCACTACTTCAATGACAAATTCGCTCAGGTAATATGAAGTGGAGAACCGTCATACGCCGTAGGCGTATATCCGTATAAACAGCCATAAAGACCATAGTCACATGTGATGGTCCATCATGGGCGGCGCAGCTCCGATCCCTGATGGAGACCGGCCGGATCCTAAGTTAGCGTATCGGAATCTGGGACGGACAGAGGGTATTCGTTAGCGTGGGCTACCCCGGACATCTCGAGAGCGGCACAGAGTTCGGAATCTAGCCGATGAGAGATGCCTTCCTACCTTAACGGCCTTGCCTACTATCAGACCGGATGGTCGCTGGACGAACTGTCGGGGAGCCATCTCTGGATGTGGTGGCTGAGGGATATGGAGTTTGCTCGAGCCAAGTGTGACGGCTGTGGTCCCCAATATCAGTTGTCAACTACTTGGGGCTATCAGGGCTGGCATAACAAGTCGAATGGATCGTGACAATGAGATACAGGTATCGATAGTGGCTAGAAAGCGTTCCAAAGAGGTCCGGGCTAATTTGAAGTGCTAAGACATTCTTATCCCTTGGCATGAATATCATCGTGGCTGTGCGGGGTTTGAAGTTTGGAGATCGAACAAAGCAATTCGTTATTTAGTGGACCATAAGTTCACGGAATAATATAGTCTATGGCTTATCCCATGATCCCTTGAGGCGAACCTCCAAAATGGCAGACACACCACTCTGAACCTGCTGCACAGCTTCAGGTAACAGTTTATCTAGATCATCGACCGAGTCAATCACTGCAGCCCACGCCTTGTTGCCTGACGCCGCTTTCGCAATGCCCGAAAAGTCAGGCGTTGGGTCGAATGAGATGTTCAGGTCCTTGTTGTTAATCCTGGATCCGTAGCCTGTTGGGTGGACAAGCTCCATAGAGACCCGAGGAGCATTCCATCCTATATCGACCTCATTGTTAGAGAATACTCTAGCCATGTTTGCATCTTCATCATGTGCTTACCTTTGTTGCTCAACACTATTGTGAGAGTGGCAATTCTATATCTGCTGGCGACCCAATATACTGTGCCTGGAACACCAAACAAATATGTGCCGTCACCCACAATCTGAGTGACAAAGTTGCCTTTGCCCTCTCCTCCAGCGAGATAGTCAGATGCCAGTTTGATGCCCAAGCTGGCACCGCCAGACCAGCCAAGACCACCTCCGCCGTTGCCGAGGATATGGCCAGGCTCATCGACCTGCAGCTGCTCATGAATGAAAGGCGCATTAGTGATAGTCTCGTGACACCAGATAGTATCCTTGGGGCAATGTTGTCGTAGCTGCGCGCAGAGATAAGATGTGCTTGGGGATGAGGTCGTGTTTTCGGGACGAGCAGCAGCTTTTGCGGCCTGTTCAAGGAGTTCTTTGTGCTCTTCAGCCAACTTGTTCCAGCGAGAGATGTATGGCTCCTGGCTGGTCAATCGGGAGTACTCATCACTCGCTCGCACGTATTCGTTGAGTTGCTTGAGGGCAACACCTACGTCAGCACGATAACGTCGAGTAGCTGGAATGTAGTACAGAGGCATATTGGACTTTAGCGGATCCAGGTCAATGTGCAGGATTTTGGCATCCTCTCGTGGCTTGCACTTGGTTGGGATCCAAGTCACGTCGCAGTCAAGGATTAGGATAACGTCGGCCTTCTCGATAGCCGGATGCCCTCCAATGCGGACACCGACTGATGCGCGATGGCCAAAGGGGAAAGACAGTGAACAGCCCATGGCATCGAGCACTCGGACTCCAGGAATGCTTTCAACGAGGGTGACAAGCTCTGGTACTGTGGAAGTATTGCGACCAGAGTACCCGACTAGGATCAGTGGTGACTCTGCCTCAGCAAGGGTCTTGATGATAATATCTAGCTCTGGCTGTGGAAGAGCAGCAGGCACAACAGGCTGCCATTCCTCCTGCTTCAGAGAGTAGGCAGGGATTTCTTCTTCCATGACTTCGCGCGCGCCGACCATGTAGACAGGGCCGGGCACATCACTTGTGGCAAATTGGAGAGCCCGGCTGGTCAGCTGCTTGATGTTCTTGCCAGTCTTGAACTCTCCAGCATAGCGACAATATTGAGCAACAATAGCTCTCTGGTCGTGCGCATCCTGTAGCCAATGGATATGCTCAGTACGGGAACCCCTCATCTCACCCTCAAGCGTGAATGGGGAGAGTCCGGCAAAAACAAAGACAGGAGTACGAGAGCAGGAGGCGTTATGCATGGCACATCCTAGCATCTGGGTGCCGACATCGACATGTACGAGCACACATTGGGGCATGCCAGTGACACGGGCGAATCCATCAGCCATTGACATAGCAACGAACTAACATCTACGAGTTAGAACGAATATGTTTCCCGGACGGGGAATGGAACAAGCATCCAAGTCTAGGGGTAGAGACAGCAAGACGTACCTCATGGGGGCATGTGATGACCGTCGGGAACTTGACGTTGTCTAGCTCTCTTGCCTTTGCAAGGGCCTCCATGATGGCAGGATGGTCTGATCCGAGGTTGGCAAAGACATAGCGAACATCAGCCTACAGGTCGCAGCAATCCAGTCAGTCTAAGGTTCAGTACCTGAAATATTGCAAATAGTGTCAACACCGCAATGCCTTACCTCGTAGAGGGCTTCAAAGAAGGCAAAAGACGCAGAGTAGGTTGTTCTGCAACACAGCAAGTCAGCTACAATAATGAACAGGCCAGAGCTGATCAAAAGCAGGCCCTGGAAATAGTGGCTAAGATAGATGAAGTCATACATACAGGCGTGCCATAGTTGGACGGAATAAGAGAAAGATTTGGTATAGAAAGCAATATGACGACAAGTGGAGGTTACTGAAGCTGGCACTTCCATACAGCATGGACTACAGCTGGCAATTGTATATAATGAAACATGGTGTTTTGGTGTCTAGTCGGCATTTTTTACCCAAATAAGTAAGGTCTATAGTACTGGAGAGGCACGTTGTGTGGAGGAAATCTTCCGTTACGATGGCTTGGGGCCGTCAACCCCATCGACTCGAAATAGCATTACGGGTTGCTTCCGAAGTCTGGGACCAATGTCATTTCCGTGCATTTGCGCGTATCGATATCTATGGATGAATTTCTGTTGCACTAGACTAGTTGTCCTTAGGCGCCCGCCATCCGGTGCTCACTACTCGTATCGGCATCTTCTGAAGGTTGATCAAGATCCCACACGTAGTCTGCTGATAGGAAATTCCCTTCGTGCAAGATGTATGCCAGCATGATGGTATACATTCTAGGATAAAACACCTTCTGATCTACATTCTATATGAGGTGCATACTATGACCTCTTATTGCCTCTCTCTAATTAATCAATTAATAGTCAAAGCTCATCATATGTCGAAACTATATAGAGATGCATTGATCCAGCACATGAAGTGTTCCAATTAACTAAAGCTTGAAAAGAAAGGCTCTGATACAACAATCAGTGAATATTTCATGCAAATGCTTCACAGAAATTTCCTAAGTAGGCCGATCTTGAGCTAAGCTTAAGTGAACAATTGGTGGATTGTCTTACTAGAACCAACTGATGGGTGCCATTGTTAGCATCCATTCATACGTCCAAGGCCCGTACCATGAAAAAATCGACGGATCGCACCGAAGCCATCCTCGTGGCCCCAAAGGCAAGGAGCAAACCATGCCATGAAGCGAACAGTCAAGGTCTTGTCAATACGAGCCTTCAGGGGCGTCAACCACCTCTGCATCAACATGAGCCTTGCAATAGTGCTGCGACGGCCTTATCGGAGAGGATTAGGAGATTTCGGAAGTGGCCCCATCTTTCCAAGCGTGTCTGCCGTGGTTACGGAAAGGTCCGAAAAGGTGGATCCGGAACCGTGGTCGGGGTCCGTAGGAGGGGAGAGATAACCTGGACATGTTCGGCCCTGGTTGAGCTCTCTTCGCGCCAAGAAAAGCGGCATACTCACGCATCCAGAAGCTTGGTTTCTCACTTGGTAGATCCATATTGGGGACATTATCAGGCGATTGAGTGAATTAGTTCGTAAGACATACAGCCAGTCAATCTGGGAATGGTAGCAATGAAATAAAAGTCGGGATATAATGATTTATTACTAAAGAAAAAAAAAAGAATTGTAATGCTCCCCGGTCTTGGCAACCTTGCGGTTAGTTTTCCCAGGTGATGGAGAAACGGACGTCAGACAGGGGATAGGATCTAGTACTTTCGGCACAACTCGAATGAATCGATCATATAGATGATCTGTGCAGCCTGCCTTTCCTAGTTCTGCCATCTGAAGCCAGGGTGTCGCCATTCAAGGTCTTGGATTTCCAACATACTCTTGCCAGCTAGCTCCCTCTCCACATCCACTCCAGACCTTCTCTTGTTACTCCTCTCAATCGCGAAATACATACAGATGCCAATCAAAAAGATAGATGATTGTGCTGCCAGATTCAGACCGTTACCAATGCGATACTCGGGTCCATCGAAAGGGAGGAATGCCCAAGTTGATACCAAACCCCCAATGTTACCAAGCATCACGTTGAAGGCGACTGCAGAGGACCGAGAAGTATCCGAGATGACGTTTGCTGAGACGTGGGCATTGGGGAATGCTCCCAACGCGAAGATGCCACATACTGGCAGAAACGTTGCGGCGTAGCGCACATGCGGGTTAGATGTTGCTAGAAACATGCTGTACCCTACCATTGAGAACGGTGCACAGATGATAAGGAATATGCCTCTCTTGTCCACCTTCCAGCTTATATAGCAGAATAGCATGCACATGATCGTGCCCAGGACGTTTGGTGGGACTGTGAGGAGTTGCTGGTACTGGACAGAGTGCTGAGGAAAGATTGTGCGGACAATGGTAGGCAGAAAGAAGGACAGGCCATGTACAGTGATGAAGTCGAAGAAGGATATTACAGCTGTTGGGAGCACCACTGGGTTCAGGATGCCTCGGAGCATTCTCTTGGCACCAAACTTGTCGATGATTTCGGTTGTTCCGACTCTCTCTGACATGATTCTTGTATTTGCCAATGCCTTTTGCTCTGATGATAGCCAGGTGGCAGTTTCAACCCTGTCGGTGAGTGTGAAAAATGAGATTACCCCTACTGCACAAGTCGCAGTACCTTCAATCTCTGGGGTCAGCAATGCTTGTTCATCAAGAAATGGGTGGACGCGGAGCATCTAACCTTCAATCGCAAAGATCATCCTCCATGAATGCAAGGAGCCGAAACTCTCAAGACTCAAAATGGCAGAGGCAAGCAGACCGCCAAATGCACCCGCCAAGGACGCCGAGATAATAACGAACGAAAGCCGAAAGGTCAGTTCACTGCGTCGATACCAACGCGAGAGGTAGTATACGTTTGCCGGCAGCATGGCCGCTTCGAAGACGCCAAGTAGGAACCGGAGACCGCACAGAGTCGAGAAGTCATTGACAAAGGCCGTGCAGGTGGTGCAGACACCAAAGCCGAGACAGCATGCAGGTATAAACCAACCCGGCCCTATCCGCTTGCACAGGAGATTCAGAGGGATCTCAAACAGGATGTAGGAAATGTAAAAGATGGAGAGGGAAATGTTAAAGTCGTAACCCTGCATCTTCAGGTCGGCCTCTAGACCTGCAATCTTGGCGTTGCCTGCAGAGTCATGAGAAATATGCTCGAGAGTGGGTGTCTTAATATACGCACCAATGTTTGCGCGATCAATAAAGCAAAGCACTAGATCGTAAGTGTGTCAGCTACGTCTCGTCTACGGCTTTGGACTCTCGAGACGTACAGTAAATAATCGTAACCGTGGGCAGTATACGAAGATCCATCTTCCATCGAAGCTTGGACTCCAACGCTTCGTCAATGGGTAGCGCCGGTTGGACATATCTGCAACTTATGTTCAGTACTCTCTTTCCATCTATCCTAAATTTATCTTAGCTTCCTACTGGTGCACTGTACCCTCCTCAATATCTTGCGTGTCTGGCGACTTTTCAAGGGAGAATGGGGCTTCAGATTTAGGACGTGTAGGAGATGGCTCCATTTTAGCAATAAGAAAAGACAATTGACTTAAGTGTAGTAAGTGAAGAATAAAGTTTTAGAGTTTGGGCTGCTTTCGATTTATATAGCTAATCTATTGGATTAATGTGTTACAAATGGCAATATTCCGATACGACGGAAATAAAGGTAATAGCGGAATTAGTTAATATCCTTGGCATTGTTAGTATTACGCACGCGTTTAAGCAGGGTCTTACCCGATATACAGTCGGATAAGGGAATGCGGAAGACTATTATGTGCCACCGTTCCGAAGCTTAGGAATAAGATAGGAAATGTAGCAGAACAGCTCCCTATCACATCCTGCACTGCATATACAATACACAAAAAGCAGATAAGGTAAAATGCTTAGCGACCACATGAGGCAGCAGTGAACAAGGCCTTCTTGATGATGTGGATACTGCTTTCCTGGATCGCGTGTTCCTCATTCGACAGCGTTCAACAACAAAGACTTCTAAACAGCCATAGGAGTATTTGTATGTGAAAGGTTGTTAGGACCATGTTGCAAGGGATAGCATAATGAGGGCTCCTCTACTATGCCAATTGCGGCAAGATGAAGAAGAGACCTGGACAAGCCTTCGAATATCACTTTGGGGAAACACGAGGGCAAAAGGCCTTCAGCCTGGAAATGATTAGGAAGTTACAGTGGTTGTTGACTTGACTGACTTATCTGACCAACCATGAACCCTCTAGCTTCTTCTCGCCCAAGTCTATCTTTACAAGCAGGGGCAAATGCATTTGAGATTCATGAAATACGTCATAATATTCTATATCATATCGTCAAAACACCAATCAACGTCATCGATCTAGATCTCAAAGCAAGCCCTGAGATATCCGACGCTCTGTCTACATTTACTACAGCCCAAGTCCTTTATTCCTTGGTTCAAGTTAACTATTCGTTCTATCAAGCGTTCTTAGGACAGAGACAAGAACTATTCTAACAGCAACACAGAACCTGAGGATAAAGTTATGAATTCCTAGACTTAGTTAGGTTTAGTCGGAATATTCATACTGGTAATCCTTATCTGATATCGTGGTATCAGATACGAGGCTTCCGATATCACTTTCGGCACGACCCAGGTCACGCCACTCAGCGCGGCGTTCAGCCCTATCTTTCGCTTTTGCAGTTTTCTTCTGCTGGCGTTGAAGATTCTGTTGCTCTCGCTCCCTCTGCCTTCGTCGTTGTGCCACAGGCTCCCAGCAAGTCATGCAAACCCATCTATTCTCACTAAAGGAGTCCGTGGGTAAGATACCACCCTTCTCACACCAACATCTAACAAATACCTCGCCTCCTATTCCGATTCTATTGGCACGATTATATCGAGTAGTGCCTGAAGGTGGGTGCAATCCACAATCAATGCAAAATCGTGATGTGGGTTTGCTGCCCCATCGTCCTGTCTTTCCTCTTCGCGTGCCATCCGCGAAGCACTCTGCTCTTCTGAGGCATAAACAATCGTAGCATCCTAATAGATCGATTCCACGTGAGACGGAAGCTCGCTCGGCTGCAAGCACATCATCCACTGTAATTGCTATTATTGTGCGAAAATGCCTGCTTGTTGTACGAAGAATCATCTTGTCAAAACTGTCAAGTTGGTTGATGATCGCATTCTGAATTTCATTTGGCAAGGTACTAAGCGATAGAGGGGATGAGAGCGTGGACATTTTGCCTTTGCGATGGACGAGTTGCCTGTAGTGCTAAGGTAAGGAAAGAGGCCGAATTCAACAGTCTCGACACTGGTATTATATAGATAAGCTTCCTGGGGTGGTAAAGTCGGACAAAACTAAATAAAAAATAAGGCTCAAGCCAAAACCATAAATGATTTGATAACGTAGTGTTTGGTCAGATGCTACAATAATCTTTTAGAATGGCTGGCCTCAATTTTCCGATTAGCCAGCCCACTATGGTGATTCGTTTAAATAGCTTGTAATGATTGGTAATATCTTATCAATGGTGATAGCTAACAAATTAAAACAATCTGCAAACCTGCAGTGAAACCAAGATGTGTTTTACAGGCTTTCAGGCTTTATAACTTCCCTGAACCTGTGGCTTTATAAATTTCTAGCCATTTACAATGATACTACTCCAGTTTAGGTGTCTGGTTTTCCCTGAGTTTCAGTCATGATACGGCAAAGTTAAGCGAGGCCACCGCTGATTTTGCGTCCGTGCTCCGTGCTAAAGATGTCACACCACACAAGACGTGTTGCTTTCGCCTATGACTAACTCATGGTGCAGATTTATAAGTAAAGAGGGAGACTGCTTACTCTATAACCAGTATTAAGTAAAGAAGTTAAAAAAATATTTTCAGCTTAATTATCTAGGTTTTGTTACATGTTGTGGGTATAGATGAAGCCGATTCGCTGATATGAAGTTGCTGATCAATGAGTATGGGCGTTCCGGTTTTCTCCAAGTGAGACACATTGCTCCTTGTTCTGATGGTCATTGCTCCTTTCGCTGGGTCCAGACTCTTAGTTTGTTCCGCTTTTCTCTCCCATCCATCACGCCACAAGTCGTTTTATGTGTTTTGGTCTCGACTCTCCTGCTAAGTACAGGACCAACTCCATTCAGCACCTTAATCCCGCTGTACAACTCCGTCGCCCTCTTTGACATCGTCGCCCAAGAGGGTGCCCACTACAGAACGTCTGGGAGGAAATTGCTTAAAACTTTAATCGGAAGGATGCTCCTAAATTTATACCTGACTCAGATTGTTTGGCGCAGTTTAAAAAAGCCTTCTAGGAGTACCTAGAGAAGGTCGGTTGATTGACATGTTACTCTGAAGGCCTGACCGTCAGGCATAATGCTACGTGTTTTACGGAGAATTTTCGTCTAAGTACAGGGGTAGTAACACGAGGCATCTGTCAAACTCTGACAGTTAAAGCTAGTGGACAGCGAACCCCTTGTCAAAGTCTGGCTAAACGCTACTGCACTCCGTACTTGCCGATGAACTCAAGTGGGGGCAGTCGCATTGTCACATGTTAATAAAAAGATGACTTTACTTACTTGTCCCCCGTGCATGCAATCTTTCCTCCAATCTTTTTATTTCTTCTGTAGACACACACATTCCTATTCCTCGGTGTATTAACCTTATGTGCTTTTGACGCTCTGTTCAAAGTCAGCAACTCTATTCAATAACCATTCCAACGTCGCAAGTCAAAATGAAACTTACACGCGCTATAAGCTTGACCAACTTCGTTGTGGCTGGTTCCGCTCTGGGATTCCAAGTCTTTGTATTATACCCTTGGCATAAAGAGCTAGACGAGAGCTTCGAGAAGCTGAAGAAGGAGCATTTGAGGGTCATGGATGCAGCCGGAAACAGTCTGAGTGAGCCGCAACGAAAGGCCCTGTCTGACAAAATGAACGAACTGAAAGCTCAAAGCTCTAGAAGGTGGTGGTGGCTCTAGATACCCCCTTGGAATAGACGGCGACTGCAGCCCGTTTCTCTCTGGTTCACTTGCTTATTGATGTTGGCAGTTTCCACTTCCTTAACCATGCACCAAACCCCAAAGAAGCAATCAGCGCTGCTAAAGAAAAGATTTTGCCGACCAAGGAAAAACAGATGGCCGCTGTAACAGAGAACACCCACTCGGATGTATCTTTATATGCAAGATACGCCCTTGCTGGCGCCTTCTGTTGCGCCTTCACTCACGCCGTTCTCACTCCCGTTGACGTGTAAGCAAAGAAGGTCTCTTTTGTCATGTTCTCCCCAGGTTGAGACTGTGCCTTTCGTGAAGTTGTCATGTCTTCTCTAAGTTCAAAGGCGCTTTGTCAAATGGGGCTGGTCGTGATGCATAACGACATCACCATTCTCCAAATCCACTTCTACACAATACCAGCCGACCGTACAAAAGTTACACAGATCCACCCCACGATGGTTTTGTTGCTGACACTTCTTCCTTGCGCAGTGTGAAAACAAGGATCCAACTTGACCCAATCACGTACAGCAGCAGTCTGTCGAAGAGTGCACGACACATAGTTTCAGCAGAAGGACCGGGAGCTCTCTTGACAGGTCTGGGTCCCACTATCGCCGGCTATTGCCTCCAGGGTGCTTTCAAATTTGGAGGTTACGAGTATTTTAAAGCTCGTGCAGTAGACTATCTGGGGCAATCGACTGCTGCTAACAACCGAAATGTTGTCTACCTAGGCTCAGCTGCTGCGGCCGAGTTCCTTGGTGATATCGCACTTTGTCCTTTCGAATCTGTTCGAATCCGGCTGGTATCCCAGCCTAGTTATGCCACTGGCTGCGTGAGTGGTCTAGCGAAACTAGCAAGAGAAGAGGGTATTGGTGGCCTCTACTCGGGACTGGGTCCAATTCTCCTCAAACAGTACGTTTGGCCAGACCAGCCTTTGTCGCTATGATGCTTGGTTGCTAACCTAGGCGTCAATTGCAGGATCCCCTATACGATGGCAACATTTTTAGTCTACGAGAAAGCTATCCAGACAGCATATAGCGTTGTAGACAAGAAAGAGCTCTCGTCGATGGGGGTCACCGGTATCAATCTTGGTTCTGGGCTTATCGCTGGATTGGCCGCCGCCGTCGTCTCCCAACCAGCCGATACGATGTTGAGTAAAATCAACAAGGAGAGAGCAGTTACAGGAGAAAGTACATCCCGTCGCTTATTCCGCATTGCTTCCGAGCTTGGGCTGCGCGGTGCCTACACAGGCATGCAAGCACGTGCAGTTATGGTTAGTGGCATGACGGCAGTGCAGTTTGGTATCTACGGAGACATAAAGAAGGTGCGTTTGAATCTCGATCCCTTGCTTTGTTATGATGTTTCATTGAGACTTGCTGATTTTTCTCTGTTCCAGATCTTTGGAGCAACCGATGGAGTGGAGTTGAGCGAGCGCTACGTTGCTGTAAACTCTTATTCAGAGGAGCTGCAACAAGCGACGGCGTAGCCTATTGGTAAGACAGTGATCCTAGTTGCAAATGTTTTTGAAGTGTGGCGTTGATATAATCTATATCATGCCGTTTATCTAATATATATGGCTTTTAGCCACTTTCATTTGTCATGACGTGGCCAGCTCAAGCTAATTCCCTTCTACTCCCTGATCGTCTTGACAATATTGACACATGTCCGTACTGGCGGCGATGGTAGGCCGGGCAATAGACTCAATCGACTCAAGATGACGTCTTGCGCATGTGGAACTTTGATATCGTTCAAGGCTAAACCTCCCAGGCCCCCAAAATATCATGGAGATGCTAAACGCAAATGCTGCCTAGCCGGAGCAGAACCTACCAACTGTTAGCAGCGCGTCATCTAAGAATATTGTACTGTAGCTTTCCTTCTCCATATACCTTACTCCAACACGAATCCCATCTTCATCTTGAAACTCTGCCTCATGTCCAAAATCAACATTGTCAGGATCAAGACAAGTCAGGCACGTGTGAACAACTTGGGCGTACCTTGACCCCAGATAGGCTGGTAATTGGTTGTGGGCCATTTCGATGAATTTATCCTTCACCCTTACTGGATGCTTTATGTGGATGCCATCAAGAACCAGGCCTAGGGCCTCCGACTGAATGGGACGTCCGCCATCCAAATCATAGCTGACGAATGATTGCCATAACCCAATCTCGAGCAGGCATACTCCCAGGCTGAAAACGTCGTGCTGTATAATGTAATCGGTCCGTGGCGCTGATCCTTGGCGATTAGGATGTCGATACAAGTCTTTTGTCCAGTCACCGTCGTTACGGAGATACGTGCGACCGTCCTCTCTGCGAAAGTTGCCAAAGCCAACCAGGAATGTAGACCTCTTGGCCAATTTAACTTCTTTTAAGGTGAGGACTGTCTCCGAGCGGATATTCTTATAAACGAAGCCAAACGTGTGAACATAGCTGACTTTAATATATAAATAAATAGTTTTATAATAATAATACTTATTCTTTCTTATATATATTATATATATTATTAAGTTAATATTTTCTTTATATTTTTTCTTTATATTACTATTTTAATAACTAATAGCTTAAAGTTACTCTATTTAAGTAGTTATTACTTTTTATTTAAACTCTATATTTTCTTATATTAAACTACTTATAATACTAAATACTAAACTTTATTATATTACCAGATTATTATAAGATTAAATAAGCTTAAGAGAAGTGCTTTATAATATATTACTTTATTTCTAGGTATATAGTTAACGGATTTTCACACTATTTAAGAGTTGTCTGGTGCTTTTGTATAGGCTTTCTTATAGCTATATATCTAGAGAATATTAATTCACACAAGTCCATTAGTCTAAACAATTTTAGAACGTGGGCTATAAGGCCTTATGCTTTTGTCGTAAAGTCTTTCAAAGCGCATCTTATAGTACTTAAAATAATAGGGTCTATAAATGTTATAAGTGCTGTGGTAGGTTTCTGGAAAGGCCTAGGTAGTGGTGGCGATCCTGGATAAAAACATAACATTTCTTTAAAAACCTCTATTTAAATTAATAAAATGCTAACTATTATAATTTTACTAGAACTCTATAACAGTTATCTAATTTTCTTAGGCCTCATTATTAATGAATGGATTAACATGTGTTCTCTTTTGAAGGTAGTCGTTGAGACGTTTCTCTTCGTCAGAAATCCATTGAGTTCGCTTCTCCGGATTCTCCAAGTCACCGCCCCACGAGCTGAGAATTACAGTTGAAACCATTGGGTGGTTATGCAGACATTCTGCCAAATCCACCCATGATCCCACAATGAGATCCGGAACTTCCAAGATTAATTCGCATGGAAGATCAAAGTGGTCAAGATATTTCTGCAGCTCCCGGAGGTAAAATGCAGCTCCTTTTAATCGCACAGTTCTCGGTTGAGCGTCAGGTGTTCTGTTGAGAACTTCAAACAAACAGCTTGGTCTCAACCCAAATTCGGGAAAGGCAATAGTGAGCTTTGAGAGAGAAGATGTGCTCATAAAGGATGATAGAAGGTCAAACACAAGTCCCGGTGCGCCCTCATTGATAGGGAGAATCCACCCATTCCTGCCATTTATGCCATCTACAAGCAATGAAAATGCGTCTAGGCTTTGAACCGATGCCACGAGAGATGATCGCTCAGAGAGAGACATGCGAAGGGTTTCGTAACTCCAAGGCGTCGAACATTGAATTGTTATCTGTCGTAAAACCGTGCCCGCTTCATGTATCGCGACGGGTAGTTTGTGTAAAAGCTCGCCTGGTGGGTCAAAGTCGGGTCTGGTATATAAAACCGCAGCATCTGACCAGGTATGCGGTGCTAGCATAAGCGCTCGCATTGAAGCATAGTAGTCTCGGTCGAGGAAGTATGCATCTTTTTCTTGGATCCGATTTGGTCGATCGGAAATTCTCAGGCTAGTGGTAAAAGGCATCTTTGGCATTGCGGTTACAATGCTGCTCAAGAAGCGCCCGCTAGATCGCATTTCTTCCTGTGCTTCGAATAGAGCTTTATACTCGCGATGGGCGTCCCTGAGAACATTTCGATACCCAATATACCCAGGAGGATCACGGTCTGGGTTATCTGGGTCTTCGCAATAGACATTCTCCCATGATGAAATCATATCCTCGCCCACATCAAGTAGATCAGCAGTAATCCACTTAGGGACCTCATAAGATGGTTTTAATGAAGAGTCCTCGGAGGACATTCCAGCCTTGAGGTCACCGAGGTGCCGCTGGAGGCCGTAGATATGGAAATAAGCAAAGTTGGGTAGACTTGCTGCCAGTTGGCGGTCGTAATACTGCAGCGAGACATTAACGTTCCGAACTCCTCCCCCAATGAGCTTGTGAGACGCAACGTTGTTTAACCGCGTTAAGGAAACTTCTGTCATGGCGACGGTAATTTCGGGTATGAGCAGGGGTGAGGCTAATTCGCAAAAGACTTGGCATGTCAATCGGAGGGAGCGGATGGTTGAGACCCCAGCATCCGCCAAGAACTCAAATATATGCCCAAATACTTCCGGGGGTATATTACTCATTGGGGCCTTGGGCCGTGACTCTATGAATGGGATCATAGCGACTGACGGTAGTAGTGGCTAACAAAAACGACTTTTAAATATTCCTGATATGGATAGAGCTAAAATTTTGTTGACTACAGTGCGTGCTCTGTAGTAAGTTATGTTGAAAAATTGGAAATTGAAATGATGTGAAAATGCGACGAAGAGGGGTAGTCTCTTCTGCCTCAGGCATCTATTTTAAACTTTAAGTCTAAAGAAATAGCATCCTCTAGATCTTAAGAGAATTTATAGAAATAAAATATATAATAGTAAATAGTTTATATTAAAGAATAGTTTATACTATTAGATTGGAATATATAATAATTACTTATATGTTACGATTCGTGCCCATAACAGTGCTATAAGGCTTCTATAAGCAGCTGTACATACTACTGTAATTGCTACAATAGCAGTTATGGCCTGATCTTTTGCCCTGTGGCGTAGTGGTTAGGTGTGACTGTTACATAATAACTGCTATAAGCGGGTGGCCTGAAGGTTAAGGGTTCGATTCCCCCTTCCTTTGGAATAGCTGCTTATAAGGATACCTATGAAATTTTATAGGTAATATATAATATAACTACTAAGGTTATAATATAATTTCTTTTCTCCTCTAGGTCTTATCTTAAGACTATACTTTCTTATCTTTTTATTATTTTTTACTTAGTATATACTAACTTAGACTTATATTTTTTTTTTTTTTTATATATCTTACTAATTATTATATTAGGTTATATTTTAAATTTTAAATAACGTGGTTGATAAGCATGCGGGTCATCTAAGTATGTGGGTCAGCGCACTGTATAGCTAAAAATAGCCTACCCTATAGTACTTAACTCCCTTAAATAAATTAGTTAAAAATCTAAAAAAAATACTTCTATATATAGAGAACTATAAGCTATATAAAAACATTTTTTTTAAAATTTTAGTTATTGAATTTTAGTTATTTTATTTTATGAAATAAAGCTTAATTATATAGTATAAATAAGCTTTTTATATACTAGCTATAAATAAATTAGCTAGAATTATTTTCTTAAAAATATAGCTTTTTTTTATAGTTAAATATATTATATTAAAACTATAGCTATTTTAGGCTTAGTTTAAATTTTTAATAAGCTTTTAAAAGTTAGCTTTTAAGGTATAAGTTAAGCTAACCCACATACTTGGATAACCCGCATGCTTATCAACCACGTTATATAAAAACTTTTAAATCTAGTTCTTTTACTTTATATATTTATACTTTTAGTAATTATATTATATTATATTTTTATTATTTTTATTATAGTTTAATTTATAAGACTAATAAAAATTAAGCTAACTACTAGTTTAGTAGTAATATAGTATATATAACTAGCTAGGGTAGTAGTTTAATTAGCTAGCTAAAGTAAAGCTATACTATATTACTAGTATATATACTACTAATCTAATACTAGCTAATCTAAAGATATAATCTAACCCTAAGTAGGGCCTCTATTAGATATTAATACCTACTATATATAGACTTAGGTATTAAGGCTAGTATTAAAGTTAAAAGAATAAGAAAAAGTAAAAAGTAAGAAAAATAATATTCTTTTTAATAAGATAATATCTATAGTAAGATCTAAACCCTAAACCTTTATAATAGCTTTACCTAGTATAGACTTATTTTCTTCTTAATCTTATTATAAGTATTACTTAATTAAGAAAGGTATTATCTTTTTTAAATAAAATTAAATTAGTCTTAATATATATAATATAAGTAAGTATATATAGTCTTTTAAAACTA